>JBBPBX010057158.1:0-15532 GCA_038048925.1 Garcialebias charrua | reverse complement strand
TTATCAACGTTATAATCACTGTGAGTAGGCAACGTGTTTCAGTAAACCCGGAAGTGTTGTGTTTTTTTCAGCTTATGTAACCGTTTTCCTAAACCTAACCTTAAACCTGACCCAGAGGACCAACCCTAAACCTAACCAAGACCCTAAACCTAACCAAGACCCTAAACCTAACCAAGACCCTAAACCTAACCAAGACCCTAAACCTAACCAAGACCCTAAACCTAACCAAGACCCTAAACCTAACCAAGACCCTAAACCTAACCAAGACCCTAAACCTAACCAAGACCCTAAACCTAACCAAGACCCTAAACCTAACCAAGACCCTAAACCTAACCAAGACCCTAAACCTAACCAAGACCCTAAACCTAACCAAGACCCTAAACCTAACCAAGACCCTAAACCTAACCAAGACCCTAAACCTAACCAAGACCCTAAACCTAACCAAGACCCTAAACCTAACCAAGACCCTAAACCTAACCAAGACCCTAAACCTAACCAAGACCCTAAACCTAACCAAGACCCTAAACCTAACCAAGACCCTAAACCTAACCAAGACCCTAAACCTAACCAAGACCCTAAACCTAACCAAGACCTAACCTAACCAAGACCCTAAACCTAACCAAGACCCTAAACCTAACCAAGACCCTAAACCTAACCAAGACCCTAAACCTAACCAAGACCCTAAACCTAACCAAGACCCTAAACCTAACCAAGACCCTAAACCTAACCAAGACCCTAAACCTAACCAAGACCCTAAACCTAACCAAGACCCTAAACCTAACCAAGACCCTAAACCTAACCAAGACCCTAAACCTAACCAAGACCCTAAACCTAACCAAGACCCTAAACCTAACCAAGACCCTTTACTCTAAACTTTAACACGTAGCAAAAGACGGAGCCTGCTGTCATCACTTGTAATGGTGACAACGTACCTTTAAACCTCCTAGGAGGTACAGGAGGGAAAATCTGACCTCTACTTATGGGGATGATAATAAATGATAATGGCCATTGAATCGTTGATAACATCCAAAGCGGGTGTTAGTTGTGAAAGTCTGCTTTGGTGAGCATTAAACAACATTTTATAACGTGTGTTGACCTCCAGAGTCCAGTTCAAACCCTTCTAAGAATATTGAGATGTGCAGAAGAAAACTTTACTCAGTCAATTCTGTTAATTAAAGGTTCAGTATGCAGTTTCTGTAGAACTGCAGCAGTTAGAAATATTTTCAACAGGCAAAGCATTCTGATCCCTCCCCCTCAGAGCCATATGTGGCTCTGCCCCCTTGTGGTCTGTTGAATTTCAAATTCAAGCTCTGTTTTTATTGGCTGATTCAAATTCAAGCTCTGTTTTTATTGGCTGGTTACAAACTCTGTTTTTATTGGCTGGAAAATGGCGGGTCACCTTTTCTTTTTAGAAATGCTTATTTACCACCTGGAGAAGCAAGGGGACAATATTTTTTTTTATTTTTTTTCAGAGATTACCTGGCTAACATCAGTCTGTCAGGAGGTAGTGACAGAGTGAAGAAATATGTTCATAAAAAAAGCTACAGCTGGATGGAAATGTTTTCTGCAACAATCCTGTTGTCATCCAGCGTGTCAGCATGTTGCAGTAATTCATTGTGTAGTAATGTTTATAGGTGTTTTATTTGAAAATGTGCTTTCAAAATTACTTAAACAGAAAAGTTCTGCTGTGGGCTGATTACCATATACTGTACCTTTACATAATTTATATTATAATTGATATTATATGTGCAAAACACACTAGAGCATGTAATTCTTGCACCATTTTAAGCTCGAGTAGAAACGAAGCACCACGTGGAGGTTGTGCTCTGTTAGAACTAAACCTTTTGCAGCTCTGAACTTGTTCCCTGTTCCACCCCCACCACAAAGCCTGTGGTGCCCCCACTCACCCAGTCCAGTCTCTTTCAACTGGTGCAGTTTGCTGTAATTTATTTTAGGCTTCAGTTCTCATTAGAACTTGTTAATTATAATTAAAGAGCTGTTTCCACTTTATTTGTCGCAGTTTCTCATGCCTGACTATCATCAGCTGATTATTCCACAGTGTATGTGGTAAATAACTTCAGTCATTAACAGCATTACTGAACTTGTTAGATACCTAATATTTTATATACTGACTCCTTTTACCTGAAGTTGTGTCCAAAGTGTTGTAAAAACACCGTGACACAGGGCTACAGCTCTTTACCATATTGCTGCTCCTGCTTCCTGGAATATCTTACAAAAAGATCTGAAGCTCTCGACCTTGACTTCTCTAAATGGTTTTCAGAATCTGTTGGAATCCTGGCAAAAACCAATGCAGATTTGTTCCTGTCTTTGATTTTATACATCTACCTTATAATGTTTTGCTAGTTTTTTGATACTTTGTAAAAAAAAAAAAAACTATGTATTTCTTTCTTTTGTTTTTCTCTCTTTTGTTTTTCTATTGTTCATTGTTTAAGGAAATTCTACCATTGCTGTTCATCGTTCTTTAGTTTTAGCAGGTCGCTTTCGTAAATGAGCCCACGAGGCTCAATAAGATTTACCTGACTAAATAAAGGTTGAATGAATATTGATCACTGTTCGGAAGGATTTTCCTAAATAAAACATGTAACCATAAAATAAGTTTTATGATGTATAAATATATTTTATTAGCGTGGTTGTGGTTCTACCTTCTGTTTGCTTTTAGTTCAGGTGAGACATTGGTGCAAAGTGAACCGAGATGGTCAGTCTACATATAAAACATAATAATAATTTGCCAAAAAGTAATGCCAGATCAAGTAAACATATTGGTTTGTGTGAAGCTGTATCAGTTTGAGCAGTGATTGTATTAATGAGGATTAAACTCACCGATGCAGCTCCTGTTTCTTCCTTCTGGCAGTCGCTCTCCCCAGCATGTCGTATCGAGCACCAGGCTTCTGGCACTTTGCACCAAAACGTAGATTAGTGCAGTTATTAGCGATGCAGCTGGCATACTCCTGGTCCCTGCTGCACTTGTTCACTGAGCTTCAGGCATTCCCTCGGTCAACAAGAATTCCCAAAATAAGGCAGAACTTTCTTCTGGATTCTTGGCATCCTTGTGTAAAGTTTCAAACCCTGAGACTCACATACGTGAGACGACATGCTAAATGGGAGGCAAAGCCTCACTGAAAACAAACGTTGGACTTTTCTGTTAGGATGGCAGAAGTCTCAATGCAGAGCTCTACTAAAAAATAAATAAAATTAAATTAAAATAAAAACGCTGTGGGGTCCTGCTCCCCCTACGTTCAGCCGTCTGACTGCCAGTCTGTTTTGGAAGCAAAGACTGAAATTCTTGACACCCAAGTGATAAATTTTCCACTTGCTGGTCCAGCCTTGAAGCAAGATCTTCTCAACACTGAGACCGAGCTGAGAAAAGGTCCCAACAATGAATTCTCCGTACTCCCCACCCACTGAGCCGTGTCCCTGGTGAATCTAAACGCATGTTGAGACAGAATGACGAATGTTTGAATCTCACCTTGTTCCTTTGTTCATTCTGAGTTGAACCCAGTGCGTGAACTCCTACAGTGTCAGTGTCATTTACAGAAGCCACACATTCAGTAAAATATCTGTTTTGTGTCTTGTGTGGGAGAAGAAGCAGACTGTCTCCTGTTTGGATCCATGTGGCTCCCAGGAGGAATTGTTAGAATAAGTCATTTATAGAGAATGTCTGAGGAGTTGAGCAGATTACTCCTAAATTGTTTGTCCTCGTCTTGCCCAGAAGAACAGCTAACAGAGGCCGGGAAGCAAAACCTCCATTCATTCACTCCATGACTGCGATATTGTTAGGACGAGCGTCAACAGCAGCCCTGTGGAGAAGCAGAAGATTTACACGGCTGAGACAGTTGTCTTGTCTCCAGTCTGAAGGCCACTGACCTTCCACCCAGCCCAGACACATCACAATAATGTTGCTGCTCAGCCGAGCGGTGTTTGGAGAAGTCACCAGGTCATCTGCATATAGACGATGCAGAGGCAGTCTGGCTGTCATTCCATTATGAGCACACGCCTACGTGCTTTTAAAAAAAATATTATTATAGGTTTTTCTTCATTGCATCATGAAGCCTGACTGTATGTGTCTTTGCTGGGAGCATCTTGTAAGTGCAGGTGATGTCAGTTGTTTCTGTGACAAACACAGAACTCCGAGACAACATTGAGTTTAAAGAGTTCATTGTGTGAGATGAATGGTGTCGTCCTCCAATGCAAGAGCTGTGGGTTCAATTCCACCAGCAGTCACATGCCGAAGTGTCTTTGGGCAAGACACTGAACCCCTCATTGCCTCTGATGTGTGTCCCATTGGTGTGTGAATGTGATAAATCTCTGATTAGTCTTTGTATAGATCTATAGATGCTGTATGAATGGCTAAAGAGCTTTGGGTAGTTTGATCAGAAAGAAAAGGTGCTACATAAATAAATAAATAAATAAATAAATAAATAAATAAATAAATAAATAAATAAATAAATAAATAAATAAATAATAAGTAAAAGTGCTATGTGTCATCATTGTGTGTTCCCATACAATGATGAAATTAGTTCTCTGCATTTAACCCATCGCACCTGGGATACACCCAGGTGGAGCAGTGGGCAGCCATGGAAGCTGCCCAGGGAGCAACTAGGGATTGGTTGTCTTGCTCAGAGACACCACGACATGTGGGAATGGCTGGGAGTTGAACAGGGGACTTTTGGGTCCCAAGTTGGCTGCCCTGCCTCTATCATAAGTGCAGTCCATTTATTTACAGCTGTTACCTTCTTTTGGCAAAAAGAAATACACTTTGTAATTCATGTAAGGGAATTTTTTTTTACCTCATGAAAAGATTCAACATTTATGCCTTCAGTTTTAAGAATAGTGCCAGTTTTGTTTTGTTGTAACGGTGTGCACAGATTTTCAAGCAACAGCTTGTGTTCAGAGATAAAACTCGTGTGTTGGTGAATGTTTGCTTCTGTCGGAGCAGTCAGTGGTTTCAGCTCAGCTTCTCTGGAACCAGCTGTTTCTGAGAAAAGCATCAAGTCTGAATGAAAAACAAAACAAAAAAAGTCTTGTGAAATCATCATAAAAACACACCGCTGATACTTTTAGACTTCTGACTGTTGTGTCTTAGTCTTTTGTTGATAAAATAAACAAGTAAAAATACATTTTTATTTGTTTATTTAAAGGAGCTGTATGTAACTTTTCTAACAATATATTTTTAACATATTTCTTCACTCTGTCACTACCTCCTGACATACTGATGTTAGACAAGTAATCTCTGAAAAAAACTATTGTCCCCTTGCTTCTCTAAAAGCATTTCTAAAAAGCCACAGACCCGCCGTTAACCAGCCAACAAAAACAGAGTTTGAATTTGAATTTCAGCAGAGCAAGAGGGAGCAGAGCCATATATGGCTCTGAGGGGGAGGAACCAGAAACGTGTCTCTGTTCAAAATTTTCCTAAGTGCAGCGTGTTCCAGAAATTACATACTGCACCTTTAAAGGATCAGTTTAATTAACCATTTCAATGCTGATTAACCTCCTAGGACCTGTCATCCACATGTGCAAGAGCCTTAGGAGGTTAAACTGAAATGGTCTTTTTTCTTCAATGTTACTTAGAAATGTTTTGTCCACATATCATAAAACGTTATTTTAGAAACCAAGTGTAGTTAGTTATAAACCATAGTGTAGGTTAGTTTAAAGACATTTATTGACAAATAATCAAAAAGTGGAAACATTAAAATGAGTTAAATATTGTCTTCTATCAAACACAGTACAAACAGTACTTTATATTTAGTAAGGCAACAGTTAAGCTTGATCTTTAGAACAGCAGTGATGTTTATGTTTATGTTTATTAAATTTGTTCATTTTTTTTACAAAAGAAACAATACAAGACAATCTCATTAATGATAATGTACAAAATATAAAAAAATGAAAGGTAGCAGAAAGAAGAATAAATCTTATTATATCTGCCCCTTACTTCCAACAATCAGATTAAACAATAATAATCTTCAACCAACAGTACAAAATGACTAACTCTTTCTAATTTTCTAACTAATACAATACACATTACGCTATTTCATATATTTTTTTAACACATTTGTTTTTATCATTTTTTTAAATGTAAACATTGACTTGGCATTTTTAACTACATTCTCCAAGCCTTTCCATAATCTAATTCCCTGGATTGATGTTGATGTTGATGTTGATCAAATATGGAATATTCTGGGTCTTGTGACGTCCCCATCATATTCATATCTGACACTTGTTAAGTTTGGCATTAAAATCAGCATCAAACACAACGTAGACATTACACCCCAGCTTTTTGTACGAGCTCGCTTCAACTCAACACCACAGCATCAACCGTTCCATCCAACGTAGAAAACATAAGGCTCAAATACCAGAAATAAATAAAAAACATCAGCCTCCAACACCAAACTAATTTTGGTGACACATTTCAATATAATAAAATAAATCTTTAACAATTAATAATTCTCTCAGTCCATCAATCATTACCAGCGTCTTCCTTTTCTGGTCACGGGAGTCACTGGTGTCCATGTACAGCTAACACTGTGTGAGAAGCGGGGGACACCCTGGACAGGTCTCCAGTCCATCACAGGGACACCCAGGACATTTCTCCAGTCCATCACAGGGACACCCTGGACAGGTCTCCAGTCCATCACAGGGACACCTGGACAGGTCTCCAGTCCATCACAGGGACACCTGGACAGGTCTCCAGTCCATCACAGGGACACCTGGACAGGTCTCCAGTCCATCACAGGGACACCTGGACAGGTCTCCAGTCCATCACAGGGACACCTGGACAGGTCTCCAGTCCATCACAGGGACACCTGGACAGGTCTCCAGTCCATCACAGGGACACCTGGACAGGTCTCCAGTCCATCACAGGGACACCTGGACAGGTCTCCAGTCCATCACAGGGACACCTGGACAGGTCTCCAGTCCATCACAGGGACACCTGGACAGGTCTCCAGTCCATCACAGGGACACCTGGACAGGTCTCCAGTCCATCACAGGGACACCTGGACAGGTCTCCAGTCCATCACAGGGACACCTGGACAGGTCTCCAGTCCATCACAGGGACACCTGGACAGGTCTCCAGTCCATCACAGGGACAGCCTGGACATGTCTCCAGTCCATCACAGGGACACCTGGACAGGTCTCCAGTCCATCACAGGGACACATAGAGACAAATGAGACAAACAATCGTTCTCTCTCTCACCTAGCGAGAATTTAGGGTCACCATTGTTTTTGGTCTGTGGGAGGAAACCAGAGTACCCGGAGAAAACCCACGCAGCACGGAGAGAACATGCAAACTCCATCCAGAAAGGCCCATGGCTGGGATTTGAACCAGCGACCTTCTCGCTGAGAGGCAGCAGCTCTACCAACTGTGCCCCCGTGCTGCCCTAATTCTGTCAGTGAACCCCAGTATTTGGTATTGGCTCATTGATTAGAAAACTAATTTGTAAAGATTTTTTTGTTGTCACGTTCAGAAAGGCAAATGTAATTTCCAGTTTTCGCGTGGCGTCATGGTCTTTGACGTCAGCAGAGATATTCAGAGCGGGAGCCGTCGCTCTTACAGGTCATCTGGGAGTCGATGCTCGACCGTGAGCACAGCAGCAGGCGCTCCGACTCGTTAGTCGGCCTTCTGGCCCAAAGCTCAGATGGGTGGGAGTTCAAAGTCCGTTGTTTCATTGAAATTGTCTCAAAGTTAATGTAACTCTCTTTTTGCAGCTCGTCCTCATTCAAAGCGGCATTTTGTCCTTTGCAGTAAAGAGCCAGGATTTTGTAGATGAGTAAAGCAATAAGAGGCAGAACCAGAGCACAAGCAATGCCACTAATAACGAAGAAAAGCTGGTTCTGCTCACCATCTTCTGTGTAGAAGTCAATGCAAGGGTCTTTTCTAGCAGGACTCCCTTTTGCTACCAGGCAAACTGAGTACCTCATTCCAGGTAACAGTCCATCAAGGAGCACTTTTCCACTCCCAGCACTGGTTTCCATCGTTCTTTTAGTGTCATCGTCCCCGTAGGGTGAGTATACGACGGTAAGCGGAGCATCATTTAGTAATCCGCCTGCATTCCAGAGCAACACCGCACTGTCAGACGTTTCTTCCATAATCTGTAGGTCTTTAATGGGTCGTGAAACATCGTTTTTCATGCTCTTTTCATCTGCTGCAAGTTTTTTCCCATTACCTCCTTGCTGATTTTTTATTTGCTTTAGTGAGCCCTTCTGCAAATCATTACCAGAGACTGAACTGAGCTGCCTCTGGACAGCAGAAAGAGTTGTTAATCTTGGGAAGACTGTGGTCATCATGAACGGCGATTTAGAGTTGCTTGTTGGGGGAGTGAGCGTCATGAATCGGCCAGTCGGCCCAGTCCCGCCACCAGGTCTTTGTGGAGGGGTGGTGGTGCTGACGGTTCCTGCAACTGACAGAGGAATCGTGGCTTCTGCAGTCCCAGCAACATTCTTAGCTTTGCAACTGTAGTTCCCAGCATCTTTGTACTCTATCCCATGCAAGCTCATAATGGACCACTTTATGCCTTCCCCAGGTGACTCCTGAACTAGAAAATGGAGCAAAAACACAAACGCCAGAATTAACCATCAGGCAATATAAATCATCAAACATTCTCAAGAAACTTAAACTTTTTTGTGTGTGTAAAATAGTCGCATTAAACAAGATAATACCTGTGTTGTTGACAGGTGAGCCATCTGACTTTGTCCAGTAGAGAGTTGGGGTTGGCAATCCTGTGGCATCACATCGTAGGAGGACGTTACTGCCCAAATGGGACGTTATCTTTGTTGCAGATGTCATCACTGATGGTTTTATACAGTTCTCAAGTTCAGCACGCTGGAAAAGGACACCTGCCAAATGTTCTGGTGCAGCACAGGTCAAGAACAGGTCCATCAAAACCACTGGTGTGTCAGCCATTTTGGATATCTCAATCATCTTGGAGATTTTACAGTCACAGAACCAGGGATTGTCCTGAAGGCCTGAGAACAAAAACATTGAGACATTACAATTGTTGTCTTTTTTTTTTTCTTTTGGCTTAATGGCAGTTATTTTAAAGACAAATTAGTGTGATGTTAGCATTTTAGCAGTGTCGAGTCTCATCAGAACAGAAATGCATCAAGCCCAGTTTTTCTGTGGTAGAATGTAAAGTTTTGAAGGAATCTATGATATCTTTTATAGGATATCTCTCAGTAAGCTGCTGTCCATCATGGACCATCCTCTGCATGGTGCCATAATGAAGCAGAGAGGCTCATTCAGCGGTAGACTACTGTCTCAGCCCTGCAGGGACAGGTTCAGGAAGACTTTTGTCCCTCAAGAAATCAGACTGTTCAACTCATCCTGTACAGTAAAAATAGAGACATGTAAATCTGCAGCACCCCGGACACATTTGCATGTGTATGTATGTATGTATATTTACATGTACTTAAAGGTGGGGTATGTAACATTGTAATGTAGTCTGTAACTTTTCAAACAATATATTTTTAACATATTTCTTCACTCTGTCACTATCTATTGACAGACTGATGTTAGACAAAGTAATCTCTGAAAAAAACTATAGTCCCCTTGCTTCTCTATCAGCATTTATAAAAACACTGAAAACACAAGAGTGACCCGGACACTGACCAGCCAATAAAAACAGAGTTGTTTGTCACGCCCCAACCCACGCCCCCACCTGTCCCAGCCGCAGCTCGTTCTCATTCAAAGGATTGCAAAGCGATGCAGGACTGTTTTTTATGTGACACAAATGTATTAAATATCCCTTCTTTATCCCAGAGCTGGACTTTTATTTAGTTTTTTTGCCAAAAGTCAAGTGATCGCTTCATCCTTCACTCACAGGAATGAGGAAATGGATTTGTCACGACTCACGAGCGAATTAAATCATGTCCAAATTGGCTGGTGATGCTCTGCTGATTACAGGGTCTTTTTGTGTTGTTGGACGAGTGATTCATGGTTTTATTATATTTTTTAAACAGTTATATTATCATATAAACACAGAACTTCGCAGCGCAGAGACAGGACATGGAGTGGGGGCGGAGCATTCCAGACATTCCAAACCTGCGCTGATAGAAAGAGGAAATCACGAGCTAATATTCTTTCTTATGGTTCCTTATAATCCCTACTAATTTATTTTTATACTTTTTACATTTTTCTTCAGCGTTCTGACTTCGCAATTTCAAGAAACATGAATACAAATAATTTTTTTTTACAAGCATTTCTCAACCATTTTGTCATCCATGGTTGGTCAACCATATTTCTCTTTGTATAATTTGTTTGCACACAATTCTTTTCATACAGAGCTTCCAAGATATTCATAAACTCATCGTATGATCTGTTCACATCATCAACATACACTTCATTCCAGTCTTGTTTATCTAGATCCTCTTTTAATTTTCCAACACTTTTTTTGATGTGTTTATGATCTTTTTCTTCGTTGCAACTGCTTTTGTGATGCTTTGATCATTTTTATAGATTGTGAAAACTGGTAAATGATCACTTAAGTCGGTCGTTAAAATACCACCTATCACATCCCCATTTGTTATATTTGTGAAAATATTATCAATTATTGTGGCACTATGAGTTGTAATTCTTGTTGGCTTTGATATCAACAGATACATATTTAAACTGTACATTGAGTTTATAAATGTACTGATGTGTCCAACGTTGCTTCGTGAACCTCTGCTGATTTCTGCTGGTTTTTGTGTTGTTGGACAAGTGCTCCATGGTTTTATAATATTTTAAAAAGGTTTTATTAACATATAATCACAGAACTTTGCAGCGCAGACAGGACATGTAGTGTGGGCGGAGCATTCCAGACCTGCACATGACAGAAAGAGGAAGTCACGAGCGAATTACATGTCCAATGTTGCTTCGTGAACCTCTGCTGATTTCTGCTGGTTTTTGTGTTGTTGGACAAGTGCTCCATGGTTTTATTATATTTTTAAAAGGTTTTATTAACATATAATCACAGAACTTTGCAGCGCAGACAGGACATGTAGTGGAGGCGGAGCATTCCAAACCTGCACTGACAGAAAGAGGAAGTCACGAGCGAATTGAATCATGTCCAACGTTGCTTCGTGAAGCTCTGCTGATTTCTGCTGGGTTTTGTGTTGTTGGACAAGTGCTCCATGGTTTTATTATATTTTTAAAAGGTTTTTATAACATATAATCACAGAATATTGAAGCGCTCCGAGCAGACACACAGCAGGGGGCGGAGCAGAACTAAAATTCAGCAGAAGCACGGACTGTGGCTCCCCCTCAGAGCCATATATAGCTCTGAGGGGGAGGGAGCAGAATGCTTTTCTGCGCTGAAAATATTTCTAAGTCCCAGTGTTCAAGAAATCGCATACCCCAGCTTTAAGCACATTGTATATAAATATGTATGCTTAGATGTGTATGTATTTAATACATATATAGGTTAATCATGAATGTACTGTAGTACTTTGTCCTTGGGTGTCCTGAAAGGCGCTTTTTAATAAAATGATTATTATTATTATTACTCCCATGCATGTGCATTTGTCTTTTTTCAGATTTGTGTATTCTGCTTCTTTTTTGATTATTTCATGTTTTTTCTTCTGTACAATTAGAAAATACTATAAAATAGAGACCAAGTGGAAGGGCAGCAAGGCTCGCAGTATTGGAGCAGGGTTCAAACTGTTTTACCATGGTATGGATAGAAAGAGAAATGGAGTAGGGGTGGTCCTGAAGGAGGAGTTGGCAAAGAATGTAGTAGATGTGAAGAGAGTGTCAGATAGGGTGATGTGTCTAAAGGTAGAAGTAGAAGGTCTGATGCTAAACATAGTAAGTGGTTATGCTCCACAGGTTGGATGTGATGGGGAGGAGAAAGATGAATTTTGGAAAGATTTGGATGAAGTGATAGAGAGTATTCCCAGGGAGGAAAGAGTGGTGATTGGAGCAGACCTGAATGGACATGTTGGTGAAGGAAACAGAGGGGATGAGGAAGTGATGGGTAGGTTTGGTGTCAAGGAAAGAAACCAGGAAGGACAGATGGTGGTGGATTTTGCCAAGAGAATGGAAATGGCTATAGTCAATACCTATTTCCAAAAGAGGGAGGAACATAGAGTGACCTATAAGAGTGGAGGAAGGAGTACACAGGTCGACTACATTCTGTGTAGAAGAGGAAACCTGAGGGAGATTGGAGACTGTAAGGTTGTGGCAGGGGAGAGCGTGGCCAGACAGCATCGGATGGTTGTGTGTAGAATGACTGTTGTTGCGAAGAAGAGAAAAAGAGTAAAACCAGAGAAGAAGACCAAATGGTGGAAGCTAAAGAAGGAAGAATGTTGTGAGAAATTCAGAGACGAGCTGTTAAAGGCTCTGGGTGGTAAGAAAGAGCTTCCAAGTGACTGGGCTACTACAGCAACAGTAATTAGAGAGACAGGTAGGAAGGTACTTGGTGTGTCATCTGGACAGAGAATGGATGATAAGGAAACCTGGTGGTGGAATAGTGAAGTGCAGGACGCCATTCAAAGAAAGAGATTAGCCAAGAAGAAATATGACAGTGAGAGGACTGAAGAGAGGAGACATGAATATAAGGAGATGGGACGTAGAGCAAAGAAGGAAGTAGCTAAGGCAAAGCAGAGGGCGTACAATGAGTTGTATGGGAGACTGGACACCAAAGAGGGCGAGAAGGACTTGTACCGATTGGCAAGACAGAGGGATCAGGCTGGAAAGGATGTGCAGCAGGTTAGGCTTATTAAAGATGGGAATGGGAATGTTCTAACAAGTGAGGAGAGTGTGATGGGTAGATGGAAGGATTACTTTGAGGAGCTAATGAATGAAGAGAATGAAAGAGAAAGAAGAGTGGAGGTCATACAGACTGTGGACATGGAAGTGGGAAAGATTAGTGAGGTTGAAGTCCGGAAAGCTCTGAAAAGAATGAAGAAGGGGAAGGCAGTAGGACCTGATGACATACCAGTGGAGGTTTGGAAATGTCTTGGAGAGGTGGCAGTGAGGTTTTTGACTCAAATATTTAATGGAATATTTGAGGGTGAGAAAATGCCTGAAGAATGGAGAAGAAGTGTGCTGGTTCCCATTTTTAAGAACAAGGGTGATGTACAGAGTTGTAGCAACTACAGGGGAATTAAGTTGATGAGCCACACGATGAAGATCTGGGAGAGAGTTGTGGAAGGAAGGCTTAGACAAGAGGTGACTATCTGTGAGCAGCAGTATGGTTTCATGCCAAGAAAGAGCACCACAGATGCCATCTTTGCTTTGAGGATGTTGATAGAGAAGTACAGAGAGGGTCAGAAAGAACTCCATTGTGTGTTTGTGGATTTAGAAAAAGCATATGACAGGGTGCCAAGAGAGGAGGTGTGGTATTGCATGAGGAAATCTGGAGTGGCAGAAAAGTATGTTAGACTGGTACAGGACATGTATGAGGACAGCAGGACAGTGGTGAGATGTGCTGTAGGAGTGACAGATAGCTTCAAGGTGGAGGTGGGAGTGCATCAAGGATCGGCTCTGAGCCCCTTCTTGTTTGCTCTGGTGATGGACCGACTAACAGATGAGGTCAGGCAGGAATCCCCATGGACTATGATGTTTGCAGATGACATTGTGATCTGTGGTGAGAACAGGGAACAGGTGGAAGAGAACTTGGAGAGGTGGAGGTATTCACTTGAAAGAAGAGGAATGAAAGTCAGCCGTAGTAAGACAGAGTACATGTGTGTGAATGAGAGGGAGGAGGTGGAACAGTGAGGCTACAAGGAGCAGAGGTCACAAAGGTGCAGGACTTCAAGTACTTGGGGTCCACTGTCCAGGAAAATGGGGAATGTGGTAAAGAGGTGAAGAAGAGAGTCCAGGCAGGATGGAGTGGATGGAGAAAAGTTTCAGGAGTGATTTGTGACAAAAAGGTGTCAGCAAAGGTCAAAGGAAAAGTTTACAAGACAGTGGTGAGACCAGCTATGTTGTATGGTCTGGAGACAGTGTCATTGACAAAAAGACAGGAGAAAGAACTGGAAGTAGCAGAAATGAAGATGCTGAGGTTCTCCTTAGGAGTGACAAGGATGGATAAGATCAGGAATGAGATCATCAGAGGTACAGCACATGTTGAACAACTGGGAGATAAAGTTAGGGAGGCCAGACTGAGATGGTTTGGACATGTCCAGAGGAGGGACAGTGGGTATATTGGTAGAAGGATGTTAGAAATGCAGCTGCCAGGAAAAAGACAAAGAGGGAGACCAAAGAGGAGATATATGGATGCAGTTAGAGAGGACATGAAGGTAGTTGGAGTGAGGACAGAGGATGCAGAGGACAGAGTGAGGTGGAGGAGGATGACTCGCTGTGGCGACCCCTGAAAAGGGAAAAACCGAAAGAAGAAGAAGAAGAGTTGTGCCAATTATGCAAAGTTCAAAAATCATGTCAGCCACCCTTTAAATTACACTTAGTTCAGCACAACATTTTGTGTTTGATTTGCTATGAGTATCTTTAAAGGTGCAGTCTGCAGTTTCTGTAGAACGCAGCACTTAGAAAAATTTTCAACAGAGAAAGCATTCTGATCCCTCCCACTCAGAGCCATATATGGCTCTGCTCCCCCTTGCTCTACTGAAATTCAAATTCAAGCTCTGTTTTTATTGGCTGGTTAACGGCGGGTCACTGTGGCTTTTTAGAAATGCTTTTAGCAACACCTGGAGAAGCAAGGGGACTATAGTTTTTTCAAAGATTACTTTGTCTAACATCAGTCTGTCAGGAGATAGTGACAGAGTGAAGAAATATGTTAAAAATATATTTTTAGAAAACTTACAGATGACTGCACTACAGAAACTGCAGACTGCACCTTTAAAGTACTTTGTTAGCAAATTAAAAAGCAGATCATTGCTAGTTCACTACAGCTTCTGCCGAAACAGGTCACATTTGTTGTTTTGCTACTGAATTTTATATAAAACGCTTATTGTCTGTGGACACTGCAGGAGATGGAAAGCTGAGCAAAATGCATCGTGGTTCTTTAGTGGGCTCAGTGATTCTGATGATGAGCACGGCTGCAGTGATTGATAAATGGCAGTTGATGCTCGTGCATTTGGCAACAGAAACATTTTCAGTCACCCTCGTGACGCCTCTGCTCGCCATCACGGGGGGAGACAGTCATCGGAGAGACGATCGGTGGTGTGGCTGCAGGATCCAACCCGCTCCGACGAGTGTGTCTTTAAGTGCGTGCGCGTGTAGTTTTCCTGCACCGGCTCACAGGAGGGGGTTGGAGTGCGCGTGACGCTGCTGCGCCTTGGAGCTGAGCGGAGCGCTCACCTGCACGCGAGAGAGCCGGGGGAAAGTGTGCACAGAGCTGCAGCGCACGCACGAAGCGCGAGGAGGGAAGAGTCCGAGCAAGTGAGGGAGGACATCACCCCCATACAGCAGGAAGGAAGACTCCCGAACCGAGCCTGTCTCTGGTCCATCCTCATCATCCAGGCAGCTTCTGGACTCGCCTCGCTCGCCACAATGAGAACTGACTTGGCTGTGGTTCTGGCTGCAGCTCTTCTTCTTCACACGTTCTGGGTGAGGAGTTTATTTGATTTCATTAAG
>JBBPBX010057157.1:5725-22530 GCA_038048925.1 Garcialebias charrua | reverse complement strand
CTCCAGATTGTCAGCTTGTCCAAACATCTAAAGTCCATAGAGAACCACCTGATCTCCACTCTTTCATTTGTGTATATATATAATATATATATATATATATATATAGTTATAAATATAGGTATCTATATGTATATATACTATATATATATATATAGTTATAAATATAGGTATCTATATAAAAAAATAACTATATTTATAACTACAGTATATATACTATATATATACTGTATATCTATATATGTATATATATCTATCTATATATGTATATATATATATATATATCTATATATATATATATATCTATATATATATATATATATATATATATATATATATATATATATATATATATATATATATATATATATATATATATATATATATATATATATATATATATGATGTAGAATGATGAACAGAAATTCTACCATTGCTGTTCATCATTCTTTAGTTAGTAGCAGGTCACTTTTGTAAATGAGCCCTCGAGGCTCAATGAGATTTACCTGACTAAATAAAGGTTGAATGAATGAATGACTATATATATATATATACAGTATATATAAATAAAAAAATTAAGGTTCATTGATAAACTTCATCAACTCGTTTAAAAGTTCTTTTCTTTTAATTGAGGATTTTTGGGATTGAAATTGCCCCAAGGCCACACCCTGCCACAGATCTTTGGAGGACACCCCACGTGGAGATGGTCTTCATCTGGTCTCCATGGGTCAGTCCTCAGTGCTGGTTGATCACCTTCGGTCTCACGCAGGTGCAACCCACTGAGATGAGTTTGGACTCCAGGCGGTAGTGGTAGCTGTGCCTGGCCCTGGCGTCTTGACTCGCCTCAGAACCAGCACCTGATGCAGAATGGGACGGGACTCCAGGCCCCCGTCCTCCAGTCCTTGGTGGTCCAGGCAGGTTTTGAGCAAACAGTGAGCCTGCGACAGCGCATGAGGGAACATGTTGTCATCCCTGGAGATGCTGAGGACAGAGAGGAGACAAAAAACTGTTAACAGGACTCTGAGCTTCATGAAGGACAACACACAGGAGCTGAAGCCTCACTTGTAGGTCCACGGTGAGATGGAGTCGCTGGCCAAAGAACTGACTTTTAGGCTGGGAACTAAATTGTTTGGGTCCAAACGCAGAGGGACCGTTTCTTCTGCTAATCCTTCAAAGGACTTCCTGTGTGGCTTTGCTGCTGTCTGTGGGACCACCACCACCATCATCATCAACAGGACAGCGCTGACAACCTGAGGAAGAAGAACATTCATTCATTCAACCTTTATTTATACAGGCTAGCCTCGTTGAGCCACGGGGACTCATTTACAAGAGAGACCTGTCTCACTCACACCTAGGGTCAATTTAGAGTTACCAATCAGTCTAACATGCATGTTTTTGGACTGTGGGAGGAAACCGGAGAACCCGGAGAAAACCCACGCATGCACGGAGAGAACATGCAATAACAAGTCACTTTCATCATTGTCGTCGTGAATGTCTAGCGAAGACATACTGAAACAAAAAAAATATAAACGTAAAAAACAAACTAACATTGATACTGAGGAAACACATTACATATTTTATTAAAGCAACAATAATCAAGTTTGATCATGAAATAAAGAAACATGTACTTGGGAACCAGTACAATAAATTTTCTCAATAAAAGTTAATGAGACTAACTCGAAAGTATAGACAAAATCATATTTTTAACACGCACTAAAATACGTACGTTCAGTGCAAGTGTATGTTATACATGAACACAGAATTTTAATGAAGTCATCTTTTTAAAAATTCTTAAATTTATAAAGTTGTACATTTTCTGTGACGTGGTTAGAAAAATAAAATAATAAAAAAAATAAGCTTCAAAGATATTTATTGTCAATATTGTGCATCTGTATTATTCTAATTTTATGTCCACTAAAATTGCAGCACAGAAAAGCCATAACAATAAAGAAATACATTATATAAAAACTGGAGCGTGAGATTGATAGGCGGATAGGTGCAGCGTCCGCAGTGAAGCGGGCGCTGTACCGGTCTGTCGTGGTGAAGAGAGAGCTGAGTCAAAAGGCAAAGCTCTCAATTTACCGATCGATCTACGTTCCCACCCTCATCTATGGTCATGAGCTTTGGGTTATGACCGAAAGAACAAGATCTCGGATACAAGCGGCTGAAATGAGTTTTCTCCGCAGGGTGTCTGGACTCTCCCTTAGAGATAGGGTGAGAAGCTCAGTCATCCGGGAGGGACTCGGAGTAGAGCCGCTGCTTCTCCACATCGAGAGGAGCCAGTTGAGGTGGCTCGGGCATCTGGTTAGGATGCCTCCTGGACGCCTCCCTGGTGAGGTGTTCCGGGCATGTCCCACCGGGAGGAGGCCCAGAGGAAGACCCAGGACACGCTGGAGGGACTATGTTTCTCGGCTGGCCAGGGAACGCCTTGGGATTCCCCCAGAGGAGCTGCTCCAAGTGGCTGGGGAGAGGGAAGACTGGGCCTCCCTACTTAGGCTGCTACCCCCGCGACCCGACCCCGGATAAGAGGAAGAAAATGGATGGATGGATGGATGGATTATATAAAAACAACTATTAAACTTTGGTTTTTGTTTCTGCCTACCGTAATATCTGGTGGAAATACATTTCATAAACAATATTAGACATACAACCTTACCATCTACATTTTAAAATTGTGTAATAATATTATGATCACAGTTATATTAGTTGCAGTGCAAACCATAAAATAATCTTGACATAAATACAGTTTCCCCTTACTTACCTTGTTTCCAAAACCTGAATGGGAGTCTCCCCAAATTCACTTCTGAGACCTTCCCCAAAGTCATCATCTCTGCATAAAAACATATAATGTAGTTCAAACAATAATCAGATATTCTTTTCAACACATTTATCACACAATGACAAATTTATCTAACATATCAAAGCATGTAGGATGATTTAAAAAATAGCATCAAACAGCCATCTTCCATCCTGTTCTGCTGCTAGAAGTAAAATTTGAACTTTTTATGCTCTCCTTTCATCCTGCTTCACTGCAGGCTCATGTCCGCAGCAAACTCGTCCACCCCACCGCAAGTTTTACAGATTTGATTCCAAAAATTAATAATTTTTGAGGCCCTTTATACAGGTAAACGTCCAAAGAGGTTGAGATGTATGCATCAACAACATATATTGTGTAGTACAACTAACAGACTTTTAGATTATGAACACCAAATGATCTGCAGACAATATGCTAATTGCTAGTTGTTTTGATCATGCATCTCTTACACAGACAGCGCAGTTACAGTACTTTCATCATATCTGCATGCTGATCCACAATACAATAAGTTAGGATAACTAAATGTACGTATCAAAACAATACTGAGGTTGAATGAGTTAGCTGCTGCCATTAGCATCACGTCAGCTGTAGGCCGGAAAACGGTTTTAGCCTGTTGTAGATAATATCATGGCATTTGCGCTATCACATGAGTCAAGCAAAGACACTTACTTTTCAAGCAGGAAAGTTGCTAACTCTGCATCGCTTTGCAATCCTTTGAGCACTCGAAGCTCTCGCCACCTCCGCCATCTTGAAACAGCTACTGTTTGAGACGGGAGCGTGCCCGGCTGCTGCGCGCTGCCGCTGGGAGAGGCGGGGGGAGGGCGGGGGAAGCTCGTTCATGAAAATAACTCTGTTTTTATTGGCTGGTCAAAAACGGCCCGCTCTGGTTTTTATAAATGCTATTTTAACCACCGGGAGACGCCAGAGGAATATAGTATTTCTCAAAGATTACCTGTTTAACATCACTCTGACAAAAAATAGTGACTGAGAGAAGAAATATGTTTATAAAAAAAGCTACATACTGCAACTTTAAGGTGTTTTTGTCAGCCATCTCGGCATGCCACGAAGACTGGAGGGGTAAAACACCCGGTGCTCACCCTCTCATGATGCGTTTCATGAAGGGCGTACTGAGGAAAAGACACCCAGCAGGACTTTGGCCCCTGATTGGGACCTACGGTTAGTCCTGGATGCTCTGTGTGAGCCTCCATTTGAGCCTATTAGTAGCATTAAGATAGATTTGTTATCTTATAAAACTGCCTTGCTCTTAGCTCTTTGCTCAGCTAAACGTGTGGGTGACCTCCACGCTTTATCTGTATACACCCAATGTGTAGTAAGTTTGCCCCTGACGGGTCAAAGGTCACCCTGCGTCCAAACCCCGCATACGTGCCAAAGGTTCCAACTCTAAATTCCAGAAGTCTGGACTTTGGTCTCTCAACGTTTCCTCCCCACCCTGTCCTCACTGAAGGACAGAGGAGGTTGAAGGCACTCTGCCCTGTCAGGGCCCTAAGTGCTTACATTGAAAGAACTGTCAGTTGGAGAAAAACAAACCAGCTGTTCGTATGTTCTACCAATCCAGCTGCTGGCAGAGCCCCTTCAAAGCAGTGCCTCTCACACTGGGTGACCGAGGCCTTAAAGAGGGCATACAGCAGCAAAGGTCAACAGGTGCCCTCTGGGGTACACGCCCATTCCACCCGAGGCCTAGCTGCCTCGTGGTCCCTTTTTAAGGGCGTACCAGTTGCAGACATCTGTGCTGCTGCAAACTGAAGTTCAACGAACACGTTTGCAAAACATTATAGTTTGGATGTCACTGCATGTGACGTCACTCAGGCTGTACTCTCTAACTCACAGTAGAGATTAGCCAAAACGCCTAAAGTATAAAGGCAGAAGTTGTCACAAGCATGCATTTTACTGAACATTTCAAGGGCGTAAATGAATTACGTTCCCATAGCGATAGTGTTGCACCAAGTGACTGACTGATAAGGGAACTGAAAGTTATGCACCATAACTCATGTTCCCTGAAGAAGGGAACGAGGTACAACACAGTCAGCCCTTTTCAATGCTGAAGCTCGGTGAAGTGCACTTGGAGACCATTTGGATGGGCGCTCGCGTCTAAAGTACCCAGAGGGCGGGGCCTCTGGGGTGACGCTGATGCCCAATGCCGTAAAGGCGTGAATGTATTCCTTCAGGTAATCGCGTGGGGGCGCAATTCCCATAGCAATAGTGTTGCACCTCGTTCCCTCCTTCAGGGAACATGAGTTATGGTGCATAACTTTCAGTTATATTGATTACTTTACTATTAGTTGGTTTTCTGTCTGGTTACGTTAAAATTTATTTTTCTACAAATGTTTCACTTGGGTTTTCATTTCAAGAGAAGTGTAAATATACACACATCACTGAGCCTGTTTCACCCTAAAATAAATGTATCGTTATACAAAGTAGAATCTGTTAGACCAGTGGTTCTTAAATTTGGGGTTGGGACCCCACTGTGTGTCATAAAACATTATGAGGGTCTTCGTGATCTCCAGAAATCAAAATAAATGTATTGGATTACCAGTTACATTTTTTGTTGTTGTCATAATTAATAATTGATTAAAACATAGTTCTTGAAGCTTTTGGTACAATTTTTTTCATGTTTTTTATTTTATTTCAATGACATTTATGTAGAAATAAATGCACAACATCCGTCCATCAATTGACAGTTTCCTGCTCTCCCACTCTTGCTGTATGAGGTTGCATTTAAGTGGGTGTGGGTCAAACTGAACAGCTGTTTATTCCCCATTTAGAGAAGCTTGCATTTTTACTAGCAACAGCAAATATTTCCCACAGTCTCTTTGTTCGCCCAACACTTTGTGCTGTGACCTGTTCCCATCCACTTGGCTCTTTCAATTACTTTTCAGTTTGATTGTGAAAATATTCACTCATTTTATTTTTATTTTTCGTTTTTTTTTTGTGCCTGCTCAGGAGGCAGCAATCTGGTTTCTACAGCAACTGTAACTCTTCATCAAATGAACTGTGGCCACTTGCACTTTGTGCTTTCTAGTCATTTTTAATTCCCTTTTTTGTTGCACAAACAATAGGATGCTTTAGGTTTCCTTCTCATGTTATCTACTTTTTGTCTAAGAACACTTTATTTAAACGCAAATATTTTGTTGTCCATCAAACTCCAAGATCATGAAAGCAGCCTAATGTATCACATCGGTGCCATGTTAAAGTGCAAAGGCAGACTGATGTGGGTGAAGCTGATTCTCTGATCATATGACCAAGTTTAACAAGAAAGTAGTCCCAGAGTGAAAATGCTGTGAAGTAGAGGCTGGTTTGAACAGGACAACACTCCAATCGATAATGCTCCCACCATCTTGACGAGTGCTTGTGTGTAAAAACACAGCGACCCCTGAATCATTTTTGTTTGGCACACATGATTTACTAGAAGGAAAAAGCGTTGGTCCTGATGCACGCTCAATAATCCAGGTAGAAAAATCTAACAAGGTTAAGTCAGGTCCTCTGGATGGATTCTTGTTGAAAAAGTGTTGGCATCATGTGGATTTATTTTTACTGCTGACAAGATGCAACCAATGTTTGTAAAGGGTCAGGGTTTCACATCTTTCTGAAGGAGTTCTGGTCCACTCTTTTGGGTCAGGTTGCTTTAGGTCATTGAGGTTTGTTTATCCACAGCTCTCAAGGTCCCACTGCAACATTTCAGTCAGGCTGAGGTTTGGACTTTGACTCGACCGTTGCAGCACATTGATTCTTTTTCTGTCAGTTTGGTGTAGCTTTGCTGCTGTGCTTGGGATCATTGTCTTGTTGCATCACCCAATTTCTCTCTGTCTCACATATAACTTTAGGAAGAAAAAAAACGTTATACAGTACAGTGTACAGTATACTGTACATAATTCCTGGTCAGCTCATAGAAGGAAGCCATATCTTGTTACTGCTAAACAAACTCAAATCATTGTCCTGACTATGCTTGACATTTGGAAATGAATGGATTGCTTTGAGATGGTGTTTCCTGAATCCGCCTCTGCCTTTTGCTAATTGGTTTTGTCTCTTCTCATCATCTTTCATTTAGTTTAGTTTGAGAACCTACATTATGCTTTTTTGACAGAGAACTATTTCGTTTTGCAGCCTTATTCAACACGCCACACTAGTTCAGTCTTTCCTTAATTTTATTGAAATGAATTTTACAATTTAACTGGAGATTAATCAATGACACATTTTTCAGCTATAATACAAGAATTAATAAATGCCTATACCACAATTACTTTGATCATGTGTTTGGAAATCGAAAGAGCTTGCTTGTTGCATTAACTCCTCAGAGTCAGGACAGCAATAGTCTTTTCTAAAAGTACAGATCAGTGCANTCAAATGAACTGTGGCCACTTGCACTTTGTGCTTTCTAGTCATTTTTAATTCCCTTTTTTGTTGCACAAACAATAGGATGCTTTAGGTTTCCTTCTCATGTTATCTACTTTTTGTCTAAGAACACTTTATTTAAACGCAAATATTTTGTTGTCCATCAAACTCCAAGATCATGAAAGCAGCCTAATGTATCACATCGGTGCCATGTTAAAGTGCAAAGGCAGACTGATGTGGGTGAAGCTGATTCTCTGATCATATGACCAAGTTTAAAAGTGCAAAGGCAGACTGATGTGGGTGAAGCTGATTCTCTGATCATATGACCAAGTTTAACAAGAAAGTAGTCCCAGAGTGAAAATGCTGTGAAGTAGAGGCTGGTTTGAACAGGACAACACTCCAATCGATAATGCTCCCACCATCTTGACGAGTGCTTGTGTGTAAAAACACAGCGACCCCTGAATCATTTTTGTTTGGCACACATGATTTACTAGAAGGAAAAAGCGTTGGTCCTGATGCACGTTCAATAATCCAGGTAGAAAAATCTAACAAGGTTAAGTCAGGTCCTCTGGATGGATTCTTGTTGAAAAAGTGTTGGCATCATGTGGATTTATTTTTACTGCTGACAAGATGCAACCAATGTTTGTAAAGGGTCAGGGTTTCACATCTTTCTGAAGGAGTTCTGGTCCACTCTTTTGGGTCAGGTTGCTTTAGGTCATTGAGGTTTGTTTATCCACAGCTCTCAAGGTCCCACTGCAACATTTCAGTCAGGCTTAGGTTTGGACTTTGACTCGACTGTTGCAGCACATTGATTCTTTTTCTGTCAGTTTGGTGTAGCTTTGCTGCTGTGCTTGGGATCATTGTCTTGTTGCATCACCCAATTTCTCTCTGTCTCACATATAACTTTAGGAAGAAAAAAAACGTTATACAGTACAGTGTACAGTATACTGTACATAATTCCTGGTCAGCTCATAGAAGGAAGCCATATCTTGTTACTGCTAAACAAACTCAAATCATTGTCCTGACTATGCTTGACATTTGGAAATGAATGGATTGCTTTGAGATGGTGTTTCCTGAATCCGCCTCTGCCTTTTGCTAATTGGTTTTGTCTCTTCTCATCATCTTTCATTTAGTTTAGTTTGAGAACCTACATTATGCTTTTTTGACAGAGAACTATTTCGTTTTGCAGCCTTATTCAACACGCCACACTAGTTCAGTCTTTCCTTAATTTTATTGAAATGAATTTTACAATTTAACTGGAGATTAATCAATGACACATTTTTCAGCTATAATACAAGAATTAATAAATGCCTATACCACAATTACTTTGATCATGTGTTTGGAAATCGAAAGAGCTTGCTTGTTGCATTAACTCCTCAGAGTCAGGACAGCAATAGTCTTTTCTAAAAGTACAGATCAGTGCATTGACAAGGTTGTTGGGAAGCTGCTCTTTGCAAACTCCTTGATCTTGATGATATATAGTTTAATTATTTTGAAAGTGCTAGATTTAGTCTCCTCTTGACAATTTTGAACATAAGTTACAGTTTGGTACCTAATATTGATATTGGTAATGATGCATCCCTAAAATAATCAAACATTTGTTACCCTATAAGGTACCCATAGTTTTCATGAAATACTGATATTTTATTGTCATGTTTTTATTTATTTATATGACATTGTTTTTAGTTTAGTAATTGATGAGAGATTAATTAACATTTTTATACTTTATCTTTAACTAAAGTTGACTTGTTTTTCTATCATGACTACAATTGAATAAGCTAGTTATTACAGATTTTTTTTTTGCCACACCTTCCCCTTAAATGGTTTTAAAAATCTCCCTCTGCCAGAAACTTCTTTTTGTTAAATCAGATTTTTATTTTACTTTCATTGTTGCAAAATCATTCCTACAGTTTCTGGGTTTCTTTCTATGTTAATTACACTGAGATAATGTTTGTTTTCCATTGGAGCTGTTGAGTTGAATGGGAATATTTTTATATTTATGCAGTGAGGAGGCATGTTCTGTTATGTTTTTTTTTTTCATAACCCAATATAAAGTGAATACAGTAAATTGAACTTAAATCATTGAATAAAAAATGTTTTGTTCTACATCACAACTAAATCAGGTTTCAGACCTGGAGAACGTTTTAGGGCTGCAATTTACAGTATACAACATTTGTCAATTATAATTAAAAGATCATTCAGTTTTTTTGTTTTTTGTTTCAAATACTAAAATGGTTATAAAAAAATAAGCTTCAAATGTTCAAATCATTTTCCTATGGTGTTTGCAGTTTTTATTAATATGAACAAAATACTGTACATTTGATATCATTGGTCTAATAATGTTATATGTTCACTGTGAGTGTTGAGAACTTCTTTGTCAACAAACTAATTGATATGGTAAATGTATAGTTTTTGGATGACATTTAAAAATAAGTTCTGTAATGCAAATAAATAAGTTCTGCTAATTTTGTCATCTCAAATTTGAGAACCTGTTGGGTTTTTTGATGTGGCATTCATTCATGCTCAGAAATTGACTGTGGCTTTAAGTTACTCATCAAAATCTGTTTTAACATTCAAATATAAATTGAATTTTAAAAAGTTCAAACTGCTTTATCTTTGGGAAATAGAAAGACACAAACCAAAAAAGAGGATGGATTCATCTAATCAGTTCTGTTCGTCTCTTCTGCATCCGCCTCTTTTTCTCTCCAATAAACCACCTGCTTATTAAAAACATGAAGATAAAAATGTTTTATATGGCTTTTGGCACATTGTACCCAATATGTTTTTGTACTCAAACCTCTGGCAAACTAAATATTATTACATACCATGTGCTTTGCTGGGTAGAGGGATATACTATTTAATTTGTCTTGATAGAAACATAAACATCACATTAAATTACAGCAGTGATGATGACAGGAATAAAAAAGGAGGCACATTAATTCACCAAACAGTTTTATTAATATCCTGTTGTTCCTCTGTCAACCTCAGAGGAATATTTCATCACTTTAAGCGGCACATAACTTCAACCAAGTGGAGGCAATAAACCTGGAAAAGCTTTTTGTTCAAATACATCACTATCTCTGTGAAAACATGAGAAACCATCATTCAACTTTTTCTTTAATAAAAAAAATGCTGATTCATTTGACTGTTTCTTCTGCATTTCTGCAGATATTTTAGGACAATATAGATGTTTGGGGACCTATTGGTACTGGTGATAATAATCCCATTATGTGCAGATATAATCACTTCTAATTTTCACCCCTGAAATGCTGGAACCTATTGACATTTATTTATTTCATGATTATTTCTTTTAATTTTGCCACATTCCACCCTCTATACACACCAGTTGTAAATGTACAATGTATCCAGCAGAGGGCACTTGAAGACTACTTTCGTCATGGCGGTTCAATTAGGTTTCACTTTCACATTCAAGACAGACAGCAGAGAACATATACTACTGTGTGTATTTGCTGAACAGTATGGAACCTCGAAGGGGACATGGGGGATTTAAAAAAAAAAACATTTGCGTTCCCACGCAAACATTTTTGCATTCATCGCAATACTGTACTGTATGTAGTGTTACCTCACAGACAACAACGTTCCTCCGTCGAAGAAACTGGTCATGATTTAATGTAGTTTTGTTTTGAAATCAGCCTTAAATATAAGGTTCCCTTATGAGTCAGGTCTCTCGGTGCAACACTATTGCTAATAATAATAATAATAATAATAATAATAATTAATTCAATTTATAACGCACTTTTCATTACTGAAAATCTCAAAGTGCTACACATATATTGAATGCTACACACATTCATAAACCGGTGGCGGCAGACTACCATGCAAGGTGCTTTCCAGTCCTACCGGTGCTATGGGAAATTGCGCCCCCCACGCGATTACCTGAAGGAATACATTCACGCCTTTAGGGCAGGGGGCGTCAGCGTCACCCCAGAGACCCCGCCCTCTGGGTACTTAAGACGCGGACGCCCATCCTACTTTCTCTTTTTGCCCTTCACCTCGCTAAAACCTGAACTTCGTGGGACTTCTCTGTTGTCACATCGCTCGACTAGAGGTGAGCTTGCTCCCTACGCTGAGCGTACAGAGACATTTCCTGCGTATTGCTGGGCTGGCGAAAGCTAGTCCAGCGTTTTCTACTTAACCTCAAAGCTTTTCTTCTCTTTCCGCAGCTGCTTCGCTCGACGGCGCTAACTGCGTCGCACCGTTACCCTGCTAATCAAGTAGCAGGCTAGCCAGCGAAAGCGACGCGACGGAGAGGACATCTTCGAACAAAATAAATAAGACAACCTCGACGCTTCTCGGACATGGCCCCCGAGAAGGGAAAATGGAAGACCAAGATTCCAAAGAAAACCAGCAGGCCAGCGAGCCCTCGCACCCCTGCCCCAGTGACTGCGGCTACTCCCTGTTGGAGACAGACACCCACAAGGCCTGTCCCGTCTGCCTGGGTATTCTGCATGCGAGAACAGCGCTGGGATCCCCCGAGTCCTGTCCACATTGCAGCCGGATGCCGGCGGCCGTGAGAAAGCGCCGCGTGGACACCGTGGCTAAAGCAATGCGCGAGGCTGCGGTGCGGAAGGCCACAGGCCCAACAAAACCACTCGTTCCCGAATCGGAGCTCGAAAACACAGACCTGGAATGCAACGGTCAGGTCGGGAGAGGAAATGGTTTGGACACGTCAGTCCCGGTCGGGGACTCGACGCCCGAAGCATCTGACCAAGACGCTGAGTACGGTTACGAGGGGGAAAGTGTGGACTCCTCCCAAAACTTGGCGTCAGTACTGCCGGATTTGGACACCTCGGTCCCTGATCTGTTCGACTTGTGTCGCAGGGCCGCGGATGCTCTGCAGGTCGCATGGCCAGACCCCACACCTCGCCAACAGGTTACGAGGCTGGCGGGAAATTATTTCTATGCGAAACAGCAGCCGACAACGAGGCAAAGAATGCCCATTTTTCCGGATTTCCTGATGGAGCTCACGCGATCCTGGACTGAACCCGGAGCTCCCATGATGCTACCGCGCTCTCGGTTCCTGAATGTCACCGGGATGGAGGCAGCAGGACTCGCCAGCACCCCGCAGATAGAGGAGACCTAAGGAGACCATCTCATCTGGCTCCCGCAACAGCAGGCGTGAAACCAGCACTGCCCAGCAAGGCCTGCCGCGCTTCGGAGAAACAGCTCGATAAGTGTTCCCGAGCTCAGGGTCTCGAGGCACGCGCTATGAACCCTTAGACCATGATGCAGGCGTACCTGGCAGAGAAGCTGCAGGAGCTCCAGGTAACAGCAAATGAACAGGCCGCAGAAGAAGCCTTGGAGGAGGCCCGCAGGGCCTCTGACTTCATGTTTCGCATGATGGGGACAATAGCCATCACACAGGGCAGATCTAGGGCGGAAATGGTCGTCGCCCAGTGCCACCTGTGGATGACTGACGGACATCCCGGAAGGCCAGAGGTTCCTCTTTTTACAACACCCGATCGAGCCGATGGGACTCTTTGGGGGAGCACTGGAACGCATCCAGGCCAGGCTAGAGCAAAGGCGTAAACAGGCAGAATCCCTCCGTGAGGAGCTGCCAAGAAAGGGTTTTCCCTCCCCCAGGGATGCCACATATCGCCCCCCGAAGAAGAGACCTGCCTGCAACGGGAAGCATTTTCATCGCCAGGCGGCCCGGCCGAGAACCTCTTTGGTAAACCCAGGCGGGAAGCAGATCCGGGACTGATGAAATGGGTCAACATCATAGTTTTACTGGTTTGCCCACCCATGTGGTACGAGAACCGAACTTTTTGAACCCAGACTTTATTTGTAAAACTTTACGAGGAGCTGGTGACATGTGTGAGTGCACAAAACATGATTCATCTACTGAGCGTGAAAAAAACAAAAAAACATTTGTTCATCCATACACAAAAATAAAAGTACCAAAGCACAGTCTGCCCTGGTTCTTGACTCAAGCCCCTCCTTTGTGAAACACAAACTGCTAGGTCAGGCTATGAACCGAAGCAGGACGCGCAAGCTCTGCCTAATGGTGTGATCACACCGAACGGCTTTTCAGCAGCAGGAGCGTCCAGCTTGTATGCAAAGTCAATAGGGGACGCGCTTCCAGCCGCGTCTTGGCGTCGGGCGTCACATTCGCGTGCGTGTTGAGCGTGCTGGAAAGCGTTTTCCGTGCACGTGAACCGGCTTCAGCCTCCAAACCGCGCATTCAGCATGCTGAAGATTTCGCGGTTCAAACTTTCAAACGCCGCTCAACTCTACCTGATTGGTTGGTGTGTCAACCAATCAGGGAGAGTCGGGGGGAGAAGAGAGGGGGAGAAGAGAGGAGGAGAAGAGAGGGGGAGAGTCCCTATGTGACGCGGAAACGAGGGGGCGCGCGCACTATGTGACGTATTGTTTGTGGGACACAGAAAAGACCCGCGAGGTCGTGTACTATGGAAGAGAAACTCATTGTAGCTGTGTGTTCGCGACAAGTCCTTCACGACCAGTCAAGTCTGCTCCACAGAGACGGAAATAAAAAGCTCCTCGCCTGGCGGAGTGCGCAGGACTCTGTGCGCAGGACTCTGTATACCGGTAAGCTCCTCCCACACACCCCGCAGCAGTTTCGCGTTCTGGCGTTCTGGTCCAAGTAGGTCTGGACACCAAGTGCGTCCACTTGCGTGCGTGACGAGCTTTTTGGAGGTTGAAACGCTGTTCGGTGTGATCGCACCATAAGGCAGTCAGACCTCACAGCGTCCTCTGTCGGACGGACCAGCTCGCTCTGGAGCACGCGAGAGGGGTCAAAGGCCACCCCTCCAGCGCACACACAAAACAAACAACAGATAAACATGCCATCCAGGCTCACGGCGCACGCGTAGGCCTGGAGGGCGTGTCTGCCAAATGCATGGAGCATGACAACTGTGCGTCACAGGCTCAGGCTGCAATTCCCCAAAGGGACCGCCCCCCTTCACGGGGGTGCTGCAGTCAAACATCAACCCAGCACGTGCACATGTGCTGAGGGAGGAGGTATCAATGGTGCTACAGAAAGGAGTAACAAGTATTGTCGCAATACATAAACTACGCTCCGGTCACTATAGCAAGTACTTCCTGGTGCCAAAGAGAGACCAGTCCCTGAGGTCGATCCTCGATCTCAGGACGCTGAACAAGAGAATAAAAACATTCGTTTTATTTATTTATTTATTTATTTTTTAAGCAGGCCTATTCTGCCTCCACATGATTCTGTCTTTAATCTTAGTTGATATTATTATTGATTTTACTTGATTTTATCACTTGTTTTATTTGTTGTAGCACTTTGAGATTTTTATTAATGAAAAGTGCGGTATAAATTGAATTCATTATTATTATTATTAAGTTCAAGATGCTCACATTGCGGCAGGTCCTCCAGTCTGTGAGACCAGGAGACTACGCATGTACCGTGGATTTAAAAGACGCTTATTTCCACGTGAGTGTGTGTAGGAGACACAGAAAATACCTCCGTTTTGCATTCGAAGGGAAAGCATACGAATTTGAGGCTTTACCTTTCGGTTTGAAGACTGCTCCGCGCACATTTACAAAATGTCTGGACGTAGCACTGGCCCCTCTCAGGTGTCAAGGGGTCAGAATTATGAATTACCTGGATGACCTCCTGATTCTGTCTGGGAGCAAAATGCAGGCTCAGTCGCACTCCCGCAGGGTTATCTCTCATCTGGAGGCTCTCGGTTTTGTCATAAACCTGCAAAAGAGCGACCTGACTCCATCACGGATTACCGTATTTCTGGGAGTGCAGGTCGACACCACCCGGTACAGAGCATGGCTCTCAGAGGAACGCATTTCCTTAATTGCCTGGCAAAGTTTAGACTGGATCAGCAGGTTCCCCTAAAAACATGCCAACGCCTCTTGGGCCTCTTGGCGGCAGCCATACCATGTGTGCCACACGCACTGTTGAAAATGCGGGCCTTGCAAATATGGCTAAACCAACAGACACACCTTGCCCCTTTTAGGCGAGCAGGGAAAATTCGGATTGGTTCAGAATGCCTGAAGGCCCTAGAACAATGGAGGGACCTGTCCGTGTTCACGGAAGGGGTCCCGTTGAGACGGGTGTCATCCCGTGTAGTTATCACAACAGACGTATCAAGACAGGATGGGGGGCAGTCTGCAGAAATCAGAATGCCCAAGGCCTTTGGAAACAGCAGGAAGCGAGATTACACATCAACTTCCTGGAATTGTGGGCCGTATTCCTGTCGGTGAAATATTTTTTTGGAAAAGGTCTGATTGCAGGGCAGCATGTCCTAGTGAAATCGAATAACAGGACCACGGTGTCCTTCATCAACAGAGAAGGAGGGACAAGATCCCGAGCCCTCCTCGGTCTGACACAAAAACTGCTCACGTGGTGTGCCCCAATATTGTCACTTAGGGCGACTCATGTCAAAGTCAAAGTCAACGTTATTGTCAAAACTGCAATATGTACAGGACATACACAGGATTGAAATTGCATTTCTCTCTGTCCCTCGGTGCAACAGTAAACATTTAAACACTAAAACACTAAAACATTTAATAAACATAAGCATAAAATGAAATAATAAAAGTGTAATACTGTCCTGAGTTTTTGCATAGTAGTTTTTGCATAGTAGTAGTATGAAAGTATGAAAAGTTACACCAACACTAAAACACTAAACATTTAATAAACATAAGCATAAAATGAAATAACAAAAGTGTAATACTGTCCTGAGTTTTTTGCATAGTAGTATAAAAGTGTAAAAAGTATATCTATAAAATAAAATGAAAGTTCTGGCATTGACATTTGTAATAGAGTGACAAAGCAGCATATGAAGTTTATGTACACAGTATATGTATGAGGTATAGTATAGAGGTAAAGTGGCATATGCAATAAGGCTAGTAAAAAAAATACATATATATCAGCAGTAGTGTAGATAATAAAAAGTAGTGTAAATGTAACAGTAGTAGTAATAAATGTAACCAGTAGTATTGAATGAAAACAGTAGTAATAAATGTAATATCCCGGGTGAATTGAACTACGGAGCGGATGCCCTCTCAAGAGGACCTCTCTTGGCATCAGAATGGAGGCTGAACCCACGGGTCGTGGATCAGATTTGGTCACGGTACGGAAGAGCCTCTGTAGACCTGTTCGCATGCAGGACCAGCTCACAATGTGACCTCTACTTCTCTCTAAAAGAGACAGACGCACCGCTGGGAATGGATGTCTTGGCCCATGACTGGCCAGCAGGGGTGCTGTATTACGCTTTTCCACCCGTCCCTCTGATTCAGGTGACGCTGGAACGTGTACGCAAGGGAGCCCTCTCCCTGATACTGATAGCCCCCAGGTGGCCACAGAAACTGTGGTTCCCGGAGCTGATTTCAATGCTGTCAGGGACGCCATGGCAGCTGCCCTCTCACAGGGACCTGCTGACCCAGGCACATGGGCAGCTTCTCCACCCACGTCCGGAACTGTGGCAGCTTTCAGCCTGGCCACTGAAGGGACCAGGCTGAAGGCCTCAGGCCTGACCGGTTTCTTCTTAACGCCACATAGAAGATGAGGGCTAAGTCGGCTTAGCCCCTCGAAAAAAAAAAAAAACCTTTGTGCACATGCTCTCATGAGGAGCGTACTGAGGAGGGGATCCCCCCGCCTCCCGGGGGCCTTGATCTTTTT
>JBBPBX010057154.1:0-22530 GCA_038048925.1 Garcialebias charrua | reverse complement strand
GCATTGGAGTGGTGGAGCATTGGTTAGACGGTGGGCCTGTGATCGGAAGATCGCCGGTTCAAGCCCCGGTACCGACAACATCAAAAAATGTGGGTGGAAAAAGGTGAAACCCCCACACCTGCCTCCACCCTCATTCGTCCCACTCTGGGCCTGTGAGCAAGGCCCTTAACCCCCACCATCTGCTCCCTAAACAGGTCTCTCTTGAAAAGTTCTCGTGGCTCATGAGACTACCTGGATAAATAAAGGGTAAATGAAAAAAAAAATGAAAGCAGCTGCTTTGGTCACAAAAACAGAATCTTTAATAATCACTATTATATAATTTTTATGCAAATTAATTTGGCTTACAAAGCTGCCATGAAAGCGTTTCGACAAGAAAATAAAGACAACACATTTCTAACACGATCAAATAGATTCTACTAATAACATTAATAGGATACTAGCAGAATAAAAAAAAGCTATATTTTTTCTTCAGCAGGACATTATGTACAAACCTTTATTTATTTATTTATTTTGGTTGTTACATTAATTTGAAACTTACAAACGCACACTCATAATGTAAATAGGTGTACTAGTAATTAGCCTTAGTTTGATGGCATATAATGTGTAGAGTTACACAGAATTCAGTCAAATAAATCATTAACAAATTGTGAAATCAACAAAACCCATTTTGTTGCTGCTTTCAAAATAATTTTAGAATGAAGCATTGTTTTTTTGAAGCAGTCCAAGGCTCTTTTCTGAGTATTCTGTCTCTTTCTTGTCACATCAATCCACACAAACTGTACAGCAGAGGGAGGTCAAGGGTCATCAGTCCAAAAAGAAAAATCGCTCATGGCTTGAGCAACAGCTAATTGTGGTCAAGCATCTATTAAAAATAAAATAATAACAGCTAATTACAATATTTTATCCTAAACTTTTTTCAACTTTTTTTTTCATTTTCATTCACCTTTTATTTATCCAGGTTAGTCTCATAGAGCCACGAGAACTCATTTTCAAGAGAGACATGTAAATATTTTGGTATTTCAATTGGCACCTTGACTAAATGTCTGACCTAAAAACTGAATAAGCAAATTAAGATATTCTATAAAAACTGTATTTAAATATGTATAATATATGGAAGAACAGACTTGTGCACGCTGCAGATTGACACATTTTAATAGGCAAACTGTTGAAACTTTATTTTAATTAATCAAAATTGGCTCCTCATGCATATTCTGGCACTAAAATCACAAAGTTGATTTGAATAAAAACCTCTGGAGAGCGACGGCAAAACGTGTTGGACTAAATGTTGATACAGGTTGTGTCGCAAGATTATTGTGAACAAAACCAATTAAGGGCTCAATCTGAAAAAATAAAATAAACAAAAAAACACAGATATGTTCATTAATTTCATTCTATACGTCATATTACTCCTTTTTATCTATTAGCGCTGCCTCATTTTCTGATCTGACATCTATACCAGTATACAGTGGAGGATTTAAGGTTGAGGGATCTGATCGCCTCGGGCGAGTTATTCTAAGAGCCCCCTGATGTCAGTGGGACTGCCTGGCAGAATAAAAGGCAAGGCAATAAACTGGGGGAAAAGTAGCACACACGCATTGAAATGGGGGCCTCCCCAAGGCAATGGCCCAACTGGCCCATGGTTAAATCCTCCACTGAAAGTGTAATAATCACACCAGAGCCTTACAGAGAGACAAGAAGAAACAGAAATACTAGTGGGGGGAAGACACCAAAACAAAAGCCACCCCTCTCTGTCCTCCTCTCTTTGTGCCTTCAATCTGAGGAGCATGAAAGACGGCAAAGTCTTGACGCAAAGAAAGGGAATTATAAGTGTTGTGATGACTGATGGGAAGGCAGAACAAGATCTGAAACAGATCACACGGGTTTATTGTAAATGCAGCAGTCAATCTGATGGCTTTGCAGACATAAGCATCAGGCTTATGCTCTAATCCTGTCCATGGGCTGTTGGCTTTCCATAGACCAAGAAATAAAACAGGTTTAAACACTTTAAGTGTCTTAACAACAGGCTTTGGAGCTGTGAGATTACACAAATCTGAAGCAGAATGAATACATAAATATTGTCTTTGGCTATAGTGCGTTTTTTTGTTAGGCTAAATCCCAATTCGGTCATTGTTAGCTCTGTCCCTGGGTTATGTAGCGGGCTAACAAAATGCATGTTCATGCAGGGGAGCATGGTGACGCTTTGTAATATAAAGGGAAGGTGTAAACATTAAGACTTTTTGTGCTTGCAAAAAATGAAATAAGCAAACAAAATGAAAAAATGAATTATTTTGACAATTTATTTTTGTTGTTCTTGCAGACCCAGAAACCATCTAAATCAGGGGTGTCCAAACTTTTTCATATGTGGGCCAAAACTCTCAAAATGAAAGGACTCGTGGGCAACAAAAATGTGAATTTAATTCAACATGAGCAATATTTTGGAGAAAGGAAAATTTTTACTAATTTTGGTGGAGGAAGAGTTTTAAATGGTTGTAGATCCAAAACATTAAAAGCCTTAAAAACAGCTTATTTTTTATTAAAAAGGATTTGATTTATTTGATTTGTTGCCTCTATGTTTGTTGTCTTTTTGTGTTTTGAAAGTTCATTTTAGTCTGCTCTCAGCAACAAAAGTGTAATTTGAGTGCTCTTTAAAATGACCAGCCTTTTGGACCATGAACAACTCAAAAGCATGATAGAAGTTCTGAAAAATCATCCAGCTGTCCGTCACTACAACAGATTCATGGAAGGTTTGAGAAAGCTGATCAAATCGTATGTAGATGATACCATGTTATGTTCATTTAAAAATGTCCAGTTTCCCTCATTATTATTTTATCAACTGCAACATTTAGCTAATTTTTATGAATCATTATCCAAAAGTCTCCTTTCTGGTAGAAATCAGCAACAGTTGTTGGTGGTTTACCATGAAATGAAAATAAAAAGATTATAGTCAAAAGTTTGTATTTTGTTTAATATTGCTCATTGTGAGAAGACTGTTTTTCATCAATTTTGCTGTTAAACTTAAACATATACTGTAGTGTAATAAAGGATTACCAACTAATCTGCAGAAAGTCTGCAGCCTGCTGTTCAGAATGATGCCATTCTATAAACTGCAGCTGTGGGCTGGATAAAATCACTCCGAGGGCCACAAATGGCCCACGGGCCGCATTTGGACAACTGTGATCTAAAAGTTTAGTTGAAACTTTTGAGAACATTGTCAGTTATCCTTAATAAACTGTGAACGGATTGTTTTGTCCATAATAAAAAAAGTGAAAGTATTATGATTTGAAATATTTCAGTTTCTAAGAACGGGCGGCCGTGGTGTAGTGGTAATGGCAGTCGTCTCCCGATCGGAAAGTTGGCGGTTCGACTCCCGGGACCCGCACCATGTGTCGTTGTGTCCTTGGGCAAGACACTTAACCCTGAGTTGCTCCCGGTAGGACTGGAAAGCACCTTGCATGGTAGTCTGCCGCCACCGGTTTATGAATGTGTGTAGCATTCAATATATGTGTAGCACTTTGAGATTTTCAGTAATGAAAAGTGCATTATAAATTGAATTAATTATTATTATTATTATTATTAAAAGTCTAGCCTACCGTATTTTCCGGAATATAGGTCGCACCTGAATATAGGTTGCACCTACGTCAAAATGTGGACCGTGTTTAGCTCTGCTGCAAATGTCTGCCACAGGAGCGCACAGCAAGACTTTTAAGAAGATTAACACTTAAAAACAATTATTTGTTTGATAAAAATTACAGCAAATATGTGTCTGAGCTGAACTTTTCTTTAATAAATGAACGTAATTGTGAAATGAGCTGGATTTAAAAATTTGTTTCGCTACGTCTGATGAAACAAAACGTGCACGCGCAGCACCCAGGCCCGGCGGCATGGGCGGGCATTGAGGTGCATTGCCCCCCCGCAGAGTCAGCTGTGCCCCCCCTGACAGACTGGACGACGTGAAGTTTTTTGTTTGTTTGTTTTTAATCTCCGAGTGTGCATTCTTCTGTTTTTCCTATCTTTGTTTGTCCGTCATACAATTCAACCAATCAATGAAGCCGAGGCAACATTCTAGCCAACTACAGTTCGAGGGGGGCGGGTGCAAACTAGCAGTTTCAAACAGAAACACACGCTCACCACTGTCCGTGTATCTAACTTTTTCCCAACAAAACAAGAGGAAAATGAGAGCAGACAGGAAGCGGCACCATCCATTTCAGTGGGAAACGTAAGCACTGAAGTCAACTGACTTTTTTTTTTAAAAAGCTAGAAATTAAGAAGATTTTGAGCTAACCAGCAACATTGGAAGAGTTGCAAATAAAAAGACCAGAAAGAACTTATAAAGGTAAGAACCACTGTGCTTTCTGTGACATGAGTACGGTAGTCCAATATAAACTTATGGCTGTGCAGATAATAAATGTACAGTATTTTGTTTATTTGATATACTGTCTGCAGCATAACATTAATCTTGCATAATTGTGGTGTGCTGTGGTGGAGAAAGTACTCAAACACTGTACTTAAGTAAAAGTACAAATAAACAGACAAAATGTACTCTAGTAAAAGTAGAAGTACCATATTAATGTTTTTACTTAAGTAAAAGTAAATAAGTACTTGCTTTTAAAAATACTTAAAGTATTAAAGTAAAATCACTTGCTGAAAGTATTAACTAGTGCAATGGCCTACAATATCAAATGTGCCTACTGTATGTATATGTTCTGTAATACATTAATAGTGTTGAGCCATTTTAATGAACAATACTGCAAATAATACATGTTTTTATTGTGTTTACTCTGTGACACAGTTCACACTTGGACTTGTGATTCTGTGTGTCAGAATTTCAGGGATGACATGCAGAGTTAAATGTCATTAAGCAAAATAAGAATAATAAGGAATGAATATACCTTTGAAAGTTTTTATTTAACACAAAGTAAAACCAATGTGTCATTTTAACTGCAGTAAACACATTTGAGTAAAAGTTGTCTGTTTGAAAAAAGGAGCATTAGACCTAACAAAGGAATGGTCGAGTTCCAGGAGTGGTCACAGAGCCGCTGTTCAACTTGAAGCAAATAAAATGTTGAAAAAAATATGCCCCCTTGAAAAAATAGAATGCCCCCCCATTGAATTGTTTCTGCAGCCGGGTCTGGCAGCACCAGACATGCAGTAGCAGCGAACAGACCTGCATGTACCGGTATTTTAATTTTAGCAGGATAAACACCTAAATATATATATATTTGTTAGCTGACATTATTGTAAGAGTATGTCTCAGTTTAATTTTTGTTAATAAATGATTACAAATCAGCTTATTTTATAAAAAGCCATCAATAGGTCGCACCTGAATATATGTCGCAGGTCATGCAAAAATGATAAAAAGCCGCAACCTATATTCCGGAAAATACGGTAGTTTAGTTCATTCTGATTAAATTAGTTTATTGTCCTTTGCTAAAACAAATAAAACATAATATATGAAAAGTTTGGTGCAGGCCTGGACACATTTTTACATTTAGTCATACTGATAATGTCAAAGGTTGCAATGGACTATTTTAACATTTACTTTTTATAACATCAAAAAAGAAAAAATAATTTATATTGTTCTATAAAAATTCTACAAAATAAAAGTTAACAAATTACACAGTTTACACAGTTGTTTAGATATTAATTATAAAATATTTTTTGAGGCTGCGCAACATGAATTTTGTTTTTGTTTTTATGTTGTTGATGCTGGAATATCTTATCTTGCTTATCTAATGTTTTGTGTTCCTAACATTATAAGACTCTTTGCTTAAGTGCTGTCAACAAGAAAACATTTTTGTGATTTCTGAAACGTGTTTTATTGTTTCAGCTAAACGGTTACACAGAAAATAATTTTCAGTCCCAAAACTTTTTTATTTTATTTTGTTTAAAGGCTCCAAAGTGAAAAACTCTTGAAACTCCACTCTTTTATTTTTATGTTGACGAGCAAGATGCAACTTTTCAAAAAAGATGAAGGTATAGTCCCACCTTTAATCTAATTTAACTGAAGATGTCCTCTATCTTTTTGGGTTTACATTATTTTTTGAGGCAACAATACTAGGCCTGATTTAGTCACTACAGTCTTTTGGGTCATTTTTAATGACTCAGGATAGATTAAGTCTTTTTTTTTTTTTTTACTTAAGTGAACGCATGTCTTTTCTGCTGCAGTTCGGCTGTTTGTGTAAGCACACATTCTGTCTAAAACTGGTGGTTTCTGAATACAAGTCTCAGAGTGGAGACTTTCGGGGTACTCTCCACAGAGGTGTGTGAATCCATAAATGTGTAAAATTGCGCATGCACGCAGGCAGCTGCAGTCCATTACAGTTAATGGCAGAAAGCAGTGTTGTTAATGTTGCTCACCATTTTTCAGCATCGGAGCAAACCGACAACTTCCTCAATTTGAATGAAAGTTCTCGTATTCACCAGTTTGGACATCACTAGCCGTGTTTCCATCAAGGTTTCTAGATGCGCATTTTGAAGTATTGCAGCAGAAAAGCTTAATGGAAACGGCAAAATTCCTCAAATTCGCCAAAAAGTTTATACGCTCGCTTGAGGTGGTTTTTGGGATCTTCGAAAATGAGCAGATGCGCAAAACGACAGATGGAAACAGATTTGCCGACTCAGTTCTGCCGTAGCGAACATTCACGTCACGTGACTGATCAGCTGTTTCCGCTCCGGACAACATGTAACATCGCTAAAACTAGTTGGCATGACAGAATAAATACAACTTGCCCGATAGCAACACATACCTGAAATATTCTCTCCATTTTGACGAGATGTGTGGCCGGGTTCTGTTTTCAACCGCTACTTCCTGTTTACTGTAGACATGCGTAACGCTGACGTCTGACGTAATGACGCTGTGCGTGGCTTGGTAGATGCACTTCAAGCCAGTTGATGGAAACACTTCTGATCCGCATTAATTTGTATTTACATTTTTGCGAGATTTCAAAAATTAGCTCAAAATTCGAAATGAAAATAGATGGAAACACGGTTACTGTGATTATGCTGACACCTCGTCGTGTGGCGTGTGATATCACGTGCACCACAGTATTGGCAGTATTGACAGGAACTCCGCTTTGACTCACTCTTTTTTTTTTGTCCCTGTTGTTTTTGTTTTAACTTATTTTGCACCTACACTGCACACTGGGTACGACCGAGACACGCTGTTGGAGTTTTGTGTGTTGCTGCCTTGCCATTGTGCCATCATGGTTCAGTTCCAGGCCCCCTTCCAGCCTCTGGCTCAGGCTCCGCCCTGTCACGGTGGCCGTCTGCATGATCCTCCACCTGCCTGCACGAACCGAACTCTACAGACCTGTTCGGTTCTGCAGGGAAACCTTGGATGTCCTATGTCTGTCAAACCTGGTTCTGGAGGGCAGTCATTGTCCGTTGCAGCGGTCGTTATTATCATCATGCTGCTAACAGAATCACACCGCTAACAGAACCACACCGCTAACAGTACCATGATGGTAATGGAACCACATTACCGTATTCTCCGGCCGAAAAGTCGCTCCACCCTATACGTCGCATTAGTCCAATTATGTCTGTAGTGATACACCTCATCTCTGATATTGTAGGCTTGACCTTCAAGTACACCTCTCTGCATCTCTTTGAAACTCTAAGTGTTACACCTTCTTGAAGCCCTCAAGGAGACGAGTGGACACTTATATTTTTTACAATTATTTTGGATTAATGGACACTAATTAATCAGATTGAACTTTCTCTTTAATGTGTGTTAATTCAGAATTGATCTACAGTATATTTTGTCATTTCAATGATGATCTGTTACTTGCATGAGTTTGACCCTTCTGCTGGTTTTATTTCTGCAGAGCAAGCAGGCTCTGATTCTAAGGCACAGTTCAGGGTAAACTGTTAGCTGTTCACTTCCTTCTCTGTTGTGTCTTCAAGCTAGACTCAACAGGCCAGTCCATCTGGCTGTTTATGTAAACAGTTTTCCTGTTGTCCGTCAAGAGACATTTCTGCCTATGGAATTAAACTTCCATCTTTTATTTTGTTAAACCAGCCAATAGTTATTAAGGAGGTGGGGAAGACCCCGCCTCCCATATAAAGGGACATTTCCTGCATTTTCTTTAGTGCTTTGGAGAGAACTAGCTCACAACTTGCTTCTCTCCTCTGGGAAAGCTGAAAACGTTCCGGTCATTGTGTCAACTAGACCCACGTCTCAGCTGGAGTCACGGCAAAGCCTTGCTGTGCCTCAAACACTCATTTCTGAAAGATTTTGTTTTCTGAAGTTTATTTTGAAAATCCGTCAGTGCGATTGGGGCCTGTTCCTGCCGGTGAAAGCGTGCTCCCGGCTCGTCTGATCCAGCCATACACGCACGAAGTCGACTGGACGTGAGCGGGACCACACAGTCCGTTAGTGTCCACAAACTTCTCAGCCCTCATCTCCAGGGGACGTATCGTCACCAGGTAAAGAGGCTTGTTTGTATGCTGCACGTGTCGGAAGTACAGCTGGACCTGTTTGGGAAAGGTGCCACCCTGTAGCTTCAAAATAATTAACTTCAGTTAACTTAGCTTTCACTTATCTTCTTCCTATTTCTTATTTTCCATAAGCTATTAATCTGTTAAGTAATGTGCCAACAGAAAAGTTTCTAACTGTCTGTTTGTTTTAATTTGAATTCTTGTCAATGTAGTTATTAAATCAGAGCTAATATCGATACAAATGTTTAATGTACTTTCATGATAATTTCAATAAAAGGTCTATTTTCTGGTAGACCAACATAAATTGAAGTCTCTTGTGAAGTTACATTTTTCCTAATTACAGTAAAAGCAATTTAGTACCGGAAAAAGGAAGAACTCGCAAATTGGTGGCAAGTTTGTGCAGATAAAGTCTGCTCAGACCTGTGCATCTCAAATATAGGTTAAGTCAGTAAACTGACCAATAACTCCTATATCATTACATGTCCAATAAAGTGGAAAAAAATCCATTAACGTGTCGCACCTCCGTATTCGTCGCATCTATTATGCGTCACCACTGACGCATCTCGTATGTTACGCGTCACCGCCCTGCTGCATATGGCGGCCACAGTAGTGTGCACGGAAAGACTTTATCAAGATAAACACGGTAAAACCAATTATTTGTTTGCTGAAAATTATAGTAAAGATGTGTCTTAGCTTAACTTTTCCTTAATAAATGCAGGTATTTGTCAAATCAGCTGGATTAAAAAAGTAGTTTCGCTACGTGTGCGCGCACGGGTGGGACCGATGCATTTCTTTAAAATTTTGCAAGATAAACACTTAAAAATATACTGTACATGTATATTTGTTAGCTGACATTATAGCAAAAGTGTTTCTGAGCTTAACTGTTCGTTAATAAATCCACGTAATGGTCAAATCAGCTGGATTTAAATTGTTTCGCTTTGATGTCTTCCAAACGGTCGTGCGCGTTGCAAAAATAAATTATAAATAAATCGTATTTTCGCTCAAACATCTCCTACAGCTAATGGGTTGATTACTTTCTGTAAGTTTCATCAAAATCTGTTGTGTGGTTCTTTAGCTATTTTGCTAACAAACACTAGTTCAGACCTACCTCCAGAGTTTAGGAGGCCGGGCTGCGACAGAGTGAGTCCGAGCAGAGGAGGCTTTTTTCGGACACATGAGCTGGGAACGTCGGTGGACCCTAGCGGCCGAAAGTGGTACTGCTTCATTTTTTCGTCAGAATGAAAGGAAACGGTCATATCTCAGCCCAAAATTGGTCTAAAAATATGGGGGAAAAATCCATAAATATGTCGCTTCGCCCCATAAGTCGCAGGACATGAAAATTAGTTTAAAAAAAACTGTGACTTATAGGCCGGAAATATGGTAATCCCTAATTGCTCTCTGGGTGCTTACATAGCTGCCCTCTGCTCCACCTGTGTGCATCACAGGTGCAATGGTTTGAATGCAAATAATTAATTTCACCATTGTATGAGAACATATAATGATGACAACACATAGGACTTTACTGCTAACAAGACTACACTGCTAACAGTACTATGCTGCTAATGGGATCATGTTGCTAAGAGAACCTAGGAGCATGCTATGTTTCTTTTTCACTTTTGGCGCTTTGTTTTTATATTTTTGTTGCATGCTTTGGAAATTCTTGCTGTTTTTTTTGGCGAGTCGAGACAGTTCTTCTCATTCTGAGCATTCCATTGCATTGTTGACCTTGTGTTGACCAGCACATGACAAATAAACCAAAACCTAAAGCTCATGTGTGATGCGTGCAGCTGAGCTTGACATCCCAGTGATAAATATAATTATGTTTTTGTGCCATCCTCTTTTCTGTTCAGATGTTCGCCAAACACAACACACACCTCGTCTTACAGCATCCTCCCTCCGAGAAAGTGCAGCCTCACTCAGCACACAAGACAGTTTGGGTCAAAACACAATAATTTTAAACAAAAGTTCATCATTTCATAGCAGCTCTGCCTGGCATAGAAACTACAGTGTGTAAAAATGTTTATTTCTTGTTTATTCTCCCTAATATACATTTGAAAAACACATTTCCACAGATTTTTCTCAAGTAAACAGGACCTTAGTGAAGATCTGCACTTGCCTTATGAAATGTACAAATTAGGGGCCTGCAGAACAAAAATATAATATTTTGTTTGAGTGCATCAGCTTAGAGATTGTCTTCTTTCCATTAATACAGCTTGAGCGTTACGTCTTTTGTTCTTGCTGCTAATTTGTGGCAAGTTGAGTAGGCATGCAAATGATGACAGGAAAGGTCAAACTAATTAGCACTCTCTTTGAACTTCCTGGTTAAAAGATCAGCGACGTCTCCATTCAGACTTGGCAGGGTTCAAATTAATCAAGGGTTTGCCTGTGCGAAAGAAAAATGTTCATTTAAAAATATATCAATTTAAATAGCACATAATTAGCTTCTCCTATTAGTGCCATTATATTTTACACAAATAACAGAGAACAGAAGGCTTTTATTTGCAGGGGAAATAAAGTGTATTCATGTGTGCAGAAAGCCCTCTTTATCAAGCAGGAACACTTTGCAGCCCATTAAACCTGCACAATGCTGTCATCGACTTTGTTTACATATGTTAAATAAAGCATATCATTATGCTCTTCAGGGTGCTAAGTGGTCTTTTAAGGGTCTATAAATTCAATTAAACAATGTTTAACATCATCCCTGCACCACGTTAGTGCAGCGGTGCACATGATAAAGGGTGGGGCCGGGCCAACAGCTTTTAAGAATCATTACATAATATTTACATTTATATTGTTTTTACATTAAAATGTCCATATTCAGGAGTCTCAGATGCTTGAGACATCAACTCCCCCCCAACTCAGATCTGTATAGCAATTATTGCCCATTTTTCTGGGCAGCTGTGGACCAGTGGTTAGAGCAGTCGTCCTCCGATGGGAGAGATGGGGGTTCGATTCCACCAGCAGTCACATATTGAAGTGTCCCTGGACAAGACACTGAACCCCCCATTGCCTCTTGTGTGTGCAATTAGTGTATGAACGTGATGAAGCTCTGATTAATCTCTTTAGAATTATATAATCTATATTCTCTTTGTAGAGATGTAGCAGAGTGCTGTATGAATGTGTGTGGAGGTAAATGAGGGCATACATTGTGCTGTAAAGTGCTTTGAGTATCTTGGTTTCTTGATAGAAAGGTGCAGTCTATTTACTATTCACCATTAAAAAGCATAGCTAAAAAAAAAATCTGTCATTGCTGATATTAATGCACAGTTTAGCAGCCACCATGTGAAACGCTAAAGAGGCGCTGACAACTCCTGGGGTCTGGTGAAGTGTGGGCCAAGGGTTTCAGTGTGTGAATGTGCTCTCGCATTAGTGTTGAAAAAAGAAGGGGGAAGAGGGGGTTGGGGGACGGGGTCCCAGCGGTTGTTTGCCTGTTTTCCATCAAGAGCCTTCGACTCCTTTATCCCCTTTGTGGCAGAAGCCCTCCTCGGGCAGTTCCCTCTGAGGGGATCTAAAAAGAGCAGCTGCTGGGGAATGAGTGCCATTTCCTCCTGCTGTCACTTGCACACTGGCAACCCTTAGTCCCCCTGTCTCTCCTCTTATTAATATGCATATGAACTTGTTTCTCTTAGTTCTTAACTCCAATGACAAAGTGGGAAAGCATGTGTCTGAAATATTCATGATAGCATGCAGTAATTAAGCATTGGAGAAGGGAGCTGTGTAGAGTCACTACCTCTCTGCTAGAGTCAAAAAATAACTTTTTTTCTGCATCAGGAAAGAGCATGTTGCTTTTTGCATTCTCAGTGAATCTTTAAAACTGTTTCCTGCATGTGTGTGTTTTTCTACAATATAGAGCCACTCATGTAAGACTTATCAAGGCTTTGAAATGTTGCCTTTGGAGACTTTATTAAGCTAATTGATTTTTTGGGGAAAGCGTTTAAAACAATTACAAAGCCTATTTTTGTTTTACAGAAAAGAATCGCAAGAATTATCACTAGAAAGCATTTCTGTCATCCATCAAGCACATTATTTTATCAACTGAAGTTATTGAAGTTCCATGATTTGGTAGATTATAATATTTTATCAGTTATGTATAGGGCTCAGGATAACACATTACTTTTAAATATCCAAATACATTTTGTTAAAAGACAAAGTTTTTAGGACTAGTTCGAGGAGAAGATCTACCATAGTTCAGGGAATAGGGTTATGGAATACATTGGAATCTGATATTAAAGTGGTCAGATCAATGGTTGCATTCAAAAGAATGATTAAGTTTAAACGGTTAAAAACATATATTTAAATGAGTTGAAATTTGGAAGTTTGTGTATGATACCGAGGGTAGTGATTAATAATTAAGTTGTTCACTATTTTGGAAATTATATGAGTTGGTTGTATACAGTGTTTATTTTGGAGGTTAAAATTAAGTTGATTATTAACTTTGTAATCAAAGGAGTTGTCTGTATGAATTGTTTATTGGAGAAAAAGGGGCAGAAAAAATAAGATTTTTTCCTTCTTCTGCTGCCTTTCATTTTATATACTTTTTCTCTCTTATTGTATTGTATTGTTTTTGTTGTTTTAATCATAAAATGAATGAATAAATAAATCAAATCAAATCAAAGTTGTTATAATCTTAAGGGGACAGAGATGTTTGTAAAACCACAATTCAGAACTAGTTTGAAGGGACGTTCTACCTCAATCCAGGGAATTAGATTATGGAATGGCTTGGAGAATGTAGTTAAAAATGCCAAGTCAATGTTTACATTTAAGAAAATGATCAAAACTATTGTTAAAAAAAAATGAAATAGCGTAATGTGTATTGTATTAGTTAGAAAATTAGAAAGAGTTATTACTTTTGTACTGTTACTGGAAGATTAGTTATTGTTTGAACTGATTGTTTGAAAAAAGGGGCAGATATAATAAGATTTTTTCTTCTTAATGCTACCTTTCATTTTTTTATATTTTGTATGTTATCGTTTATGGGATTGTTTTGTATTGTTTTTTTTAATGAACAACATTTATAAATAAAATAAATAAATAATTGTTGAAAGTGTAACGTCTGGATGATTTTTTCTGCATCATATTTCCTACTTTTTACCTTCATGCTTATACTTTTTAAAACCATCATTATGACATGAATAAGATCACAAACAACTTTTTTCTGTGAGAGGTTTATTTTTTTATATCAATGTTTAAAACAAGTTCACAATATTATTATTTTGATTCTGTTATCAGGTAATAAGATTGACCAAAATGATTTTTAGTTAGTTATCAAATGTAACATTTTGAAATGACAGGGGGAAAATCATATTAGATTTTTTTTAATAAATGGAATTTAAAGTATAGGGTTTTATTAAAATAATAATTTATTCATTTTTGAATTAGTGCAGGACCACACAAAAAATTTGACAGCTTGTGGGTCATTGAACAATTTCATTTTCACAACATGTCTTTATTGAAGCTATTTTAATTAATAAATTAATAAATTAATTTGATTGTCTATCCATTCATTCATTTATTTATTTGTATATTCAATCATTTATTTATATATTTATTTGTCTATCCATTAATTAATTAATTATTATTTTTTATTTGCCTATCCATTTATTTATTTATTTGTCTATCCGTTCATTTATTTATTTGTTTGTCTATCCATCATTCATTCATTTATTCATTGATTAATTAATTAATTTATCATTAATTAATTAATTTGTTTGTCTATTTATTTATTTATATATTTATTTATCCATTTATTTATTTAATTATTCATTTGAGTGTTTTGTTGCTGTTTTCTGTTAAACATTTTGTGTTACACTTCAGTGCATGAAATTTGTTTTATAATTTAAAAGTGACAAAAAAACAAACAAACAAAAAAAAAACATATAAATAATGGTACTGAGGTCACCGGGATTTGAACTGGTGACCTTCTCACTGAGAGGCAACAGCTCTACCAACTTCACCACCGGGCTGCCACCTTTGACACTCACTAGTCAAAATTGACAAATAAGAGTCAGAGTCAGAGAGTCTTTATTGTCATTTGCACCGCATGTGGTACATGAGATGAAAACGAGATTATGTACACGAGGTCCCAGTTACATCCAACAACAAATGAAAGAGAAAAACAGTAATAACATCTAGAACTAACTAAGAAAAGCATCAACTAGTAATACACAGCTAACTAAGAAAAGCATCAACTAGTAATACACAGCAGCACGAACATGAGTTTGTATGAGCAGATGGTCACAGATGAACACAGATGAACACAGCAACAAGAAAACAGATCAGCATCAGTATGATGTGATATTTTGCAGTGTTTATTTTTTATTTTATTTTTATTTATTCATGAGTCTAACAGCCTCAGGGTAGAAGCTGTTCCTCAGTCTAGTGGTTCTACACTTGATGCTCCTCAACCTCCGTCCTGAGGGGAGTGGGGCAAAGAGTGAGTGTGCTGGATGAGTGAGGTCTTTCATGATGCAGGTGGCTCTTTTCCTGCATCTGGAGGTGTAAATGTCTGTGATGGTGGGGAGACTGACTCCAACAGACTTCTGTGCAGCCTTCACCACTCTCTGCAGAGCTTTCCTCTCTTCAACTGTGCAGCCTCCATGCCACACGTTGATGCTGGAGCACAGGATGCTCTCCACTGCACACCTGTAGAAGGAGGTGAGGACTGGGCTGCTCAGACCAGCTCGTCTCAGCCGTCTGAGGAAGTAGAGTCTCTGATGACCTTTCTTGATCAGGCTGGTGGTGTTGTTGCTCCAGCTGAGGTTATCATTCATGTGTACACCCAAGTATTTGTAGCTGGAGACCACTTCCACTGCAGACCCACCTATTTTCAGTGGGGCATGGGTGTGTTTGTTCCTTCTGAAGTCCACAATCATCTCCTTTGTCTTCTTCACATTCATGTGAAGATTGTTCTCTTTGCACCAGCTCTCCAGGTGTTCCACCTCCTGTCTGTAGCTGGACTCATCATTGTTTGTGATGCATCCCACCACCGCTGTATCATCTGCAAACTTAACAATATGACAGCCTGGAAGTGTGGCTGTACAATCATATGTGAGCAGAGTGAACAGAAGGGGGCTCAGCACACATCCCTGAGGAGAGCCAGTGCTGAATGAAAATAACAACTGGTTTTCTGCAATATATTTATTTTCCGAACAAATTATTATCGTTTTTGTTGTTTTTCTGTTGTTTGCTCTTTTTTTCTTTTTTTTTAACTAAGTCTTTCTTTCATTCTCTGATACTGGGCAAAATAAATGACTTCTAACCCATTCACTTTGATCAACTTACAGTATAGGCCATTTCACCATCTTTTTAACAAATATTTTTTTGTAATTTTATTATTTTTAATATAAGCAGCACAACCATGTCAGAAATCAACATTTAACTTTGTTGTTAATTTTCAGAATAAATTATCTTCTTGGTGCACATTATTGAAACGTATAATAGCATTTAATTGCTTCACGTCTCCAGTAGATCATAAAAATAAACTGGAGAACACAATATAAGCTGTATTGTCTCTGTGTATTTAGGCTTCAGGTTTTGAAATGAATGCCTAGCTAACCAATTTAAAAAAAAACTATTTTCACGTGGCATCACTTCAATAATTTATCCAAGTGTGCAGTTTAAATATCAAACACATTTGCTTAATGTTTTGTAAAGACAGATATTGTGAGGTTAGAGAGTAAAACAGGCTGCAGACTGTTCAGAGATATAACCAGATGAATCAGAGCCTTTGTGCAGCCACCAGAGAGATAAAGATAGCTGAAGAGTGATAGAAAGAGAGGGGAAGCCATGAGGTGGGGTGTGAGACGGTTGCTCTATCTTGACAGCCAGGTAGATTGTATCTGACAGAAAGCCCAGAGATGAAAGGAGAGCGGACAGCTGGCCCACTGCACTCAGCACACTGCATGCAGTTGTACTCACCGTGCCCTGCCCCATGCCCCTCCACCCACACACACTCCCCACACACACTCTTTCCCCTTCTCATCTTTCCCCTGTTTACACTCTCTTGGTATTTCCTCATGAGTGTGTCCTCCACTTTACACCAGAGGATCGTCTTTTCTCCTGTCTGTCCCAGTAAGTCCCCTGGAGAAGCAGTGGTCCAGAGCCTCAGCCTCCTGCCTGCCTCTCCTCTTCATGCCCAACTTTGTGCCTTGTTGCGTCTCGCAGTCTACTCAGTGCCACACCACCTTGTTTTGTCAATAACCATTTATTTGCTGCTGGAATGACAGGAGCCATTACATCTGACCTCCCTGTTTCATCAATTATGGATAGATTATTGGATGTGAACATCTGATGTGAAGAGCTTGCTGTTGGACGTACCTCCTGGCAGGGATTAGATAAAGTATTAAACTGTTGTTTGTTGTCGGGCCAAAACTCTATTGGGAAGTCTGAGAAATTCAAGTCCACAACAAAAAATAACCCCCATCAACAATGAACCCTAAAAAGTTCAACTGAGCACATAGGAACTCTTCATGGTGAGATATGATCCATTTTTTTGTTTACACTTATTATTGGTTGTTATAATGCCCATAGTAATGAATGGGGGAGAGGTGGTGCAGAGGTTAGAGAAGGCGAACCACTGATTGTGAGGTCGTCTGTTCGACCCCAGGGACCAACAACATCAAAATGTGGGGGAAAGGTGGAGCACCCACACATGCCTCCACCCTCAATTGCCCCATCCTGGGCCCTTGAGCAAGGCCCTTAACCCCCACCATCTGCTCCCCTGGCCGCCCTTGATGGCAGCTCTCTGTTCCACACAGAGGGTTGCGGTAGCTCAGTGTCTCTGGTGGCGTCAGGAAGGGCATCCGGCGAAAAACAATCACCAAGTCTTTGTGTGATTCAGTTTACTGTGGGGACCCCTGAAGAAAGGAGCAGCTGAAAGAAGAAGAAGAAGAAGAAGAAAGTCCACAGAAAAAGCTAAAAGGTGAGACTATATCATTGTTGTGTCATATTTGCAATTATTTGAACAAGAGGTGAAATGAAAATGAAAAAATAATAATAACAGTTGTAGATGTAAAAACAATACAAAACCCTTTCCAATCAATTCATCTAATCATACTTTCTCTGAGCCAGGTAGCTTCGGTAAAGGGCCATGGAGACCTGGAGTCCATCTCCAGAAGTCATTTTGTTGAACGATGAGGTACACTCTGGACAGATCACCAGTCCATCCAGTCCAACTGTACAGGAAAAATTACCACCATTGTCTACTTACAAAAATAACTTTTTGGGAAAAATCTAAATTCACATGTCACTGGCAAGACACTAGTTTTTCCCAAACCACGAGCAAGGTTTTGGGAACTGGGGGGTGCTTGAGCTACAACAAGAGAAATGGAAATAACAAATTATATTTGGAAAATAAAGAAATAAATAAACCAACAATAATAATAATAACAACGAAAAACTATTCTATTTTATACATTTGTAATCTGATAATATTTTTGATGGCTCATAATTTGGGGTAATTAGGCACAGCTTTTGTTCATTATACACACTCTCATAGCACCCCCTATAAGTATACATATTTATTGCTGAATCTCAATTAATATGCTGGTGAATAATTGTTTTCATTAAAACAATATTCTTAACAATAGTAATTCATGAACTATAAAGCAAACTGCAAAAAAAGATCTCTTCTAATGGTTGCCACATGGTGAAAACCTGAAAGTTATGCACCATAACTCATGTTCCCTGAAGGAAGAGAACGAGGTGCAACATACTTGCTATGGGAATTGCGCCCCCGCGCGATTACCTGAAGGAATATACTCACGCCTTTACGGCTAGGGCGTCACCGCCGCGCCAGAGGCCCCGCCCTCTGGGTACTTAAGCGGCTGACGCCCATCCATCTTTCTCCAAAATTGCACTTCACCGAGCTTTCAGCATTGAAAAGGGCCAGATATGTTGCACCTCGTTCCCTTCCTTCAGGGAACATGAGTTATGGTGCATAACTTTCAGTTCCCTTTCAGTCTGGTCTCTCGGTGCAACATACTTGCTATGGGAACGTAATCCATTCACGCCCTTGAAATGCTCAGTAAAATGCATGCTAGAGTGAACGTCTGCCCTTGACCAGCAGGCATCTCAAGGCTACTTTCTACTGTGTGTTAGAAAGGACAGCCTGAGTGACGTCATACGCAGTAACATCCAAACTGTAATGCTTTGCAAAAGTGTTTAATAAGCTACAGTTCGCAGCAGCGCAGATGTCTGCAACTGGTACACTCTTGAACAGCGCCGGACCAAGGCATAAGCGAACTAAGCGGCCGCTTGGGGCCCTAGGGTCACAAGGGGCCCCCCAAAGAGGAGCTGAGTTTTGTGGGGTTTTATTTTATTTTATTTTTTTAATTATATGATTCTATTACACACAACTTCATCATAAAGTTCAGATTTTTATTTTCATAAATATATATATGATATATACTGTATATCATATATTTGTGTGTATATGTATATTTGAATATGTAGAAATCGCTCTATGGAAAGAAAGAAATGACCGGTAGTTGGGAAACCCCCTTAGAGGGGCCCCGGTAGAGCACGTTTCACAGGTTTCTCAGCGCTCCTTGCCGCAATGTGAAGTACGCATCCAAGCACCTGACACGTAACTAATGCTAGATAATGGTGCAAAAAAGGGCATATATCCTTCAGGGGCTGAAAAAGGAAGAGGAAAAAAGATGATGAAGAAGAGAAAAAACAGCAAGATAAAGATATGTTTGTACAAAGTACGTCTCTTTTATCAAAAAATATTTGTGCAGCTGCTAAATAGCTGGCTATCACTACAGTGTTTGTACTTGTTAATAACTGAGTTTTAATTTTATGTGAGTTGATTGGCACTATATCTTTTTTTTGTTGGCTCAAAACAGCATTTTTGCTAACGCTTGATAGCAATAATTAAAACTTCACAATACCGTACATAACATTTGCTAGGTGTTGCTAGTTATAAAACTAACAACAACTAATATCAGGCTATTGATATATTAACAGCTTACTAGCTATGCTTGAGTTGGCAATATGTTGTGGACTGTTGAGCATGATAATTTATGTGACTAAAATAAACAGTTTTTACACAAACTTATATTATGTGAAATTCTGCAGGAGCACTGTTAAAATATTTTGTCAGCGAGAGTCCACATTACCAGACTCAGCTGTGGGCAGTGCATCAGGTAAGAGAAAGACTCACCATGCAGCACACAATTACTGTAATCTTTAGTTATATCAATTACACTCCAGAGTCTGTAATGAAAGTATGCAAGGAATGTGTGTGCATATGTATGTATTTCATCTTGTGTCCATCTTCGTCATCTTCAGAGCTAAGTGTAGCACCTCATCCTCTGTGCCCACTACAATCACTTCTGATCTACCTGGTAAGTTAACTGCATAACATCCTTTTTATAACTCCTGAACAACTAACTCGTAATTTTTTTTGTTTACAACGTAAGCAGAAAATAGAAGACTTTGGAGGAACAAATACTGTTTAAACATGTCTGAAGAAAATTTCAGTTTTACTGGCTGATTTGTTTTATTACTACAAGCAAAGAAGCAAAGTATGAAAGTATTTTTATACTTTTTCATAAAAAAGTGAACAACATAATTACAAGTATGATGTGACATCTAACATAACTACATTTTTTGTTATTTTCATCTTAGGTCCATCTCCATCCTCTGCAGAGCTAAGTCTAGCATCCTCTATGACCGCAGTCTCATCTGTGTCTGCAACTACTGCTGAACTACCTGGTAAGCAAAACCTCTTTCATAAAATTGTTTAACCATCTTGAGATATAATTCCAATATTATTTCTAAAATCAGACACTTAGACAACCAAATTATTTACAATTTTTTAAAATACATTTCAGTTGGTGTACTGGCAGATTCCTTTTTATTATAAGCAAAAACACACTGGTATAAGAATAGTAGAACTTTTTATTTAAAAAAAGTAAGCAACATAATTGTAAATGTGATATGACATCTAACATAATTTTTGTTTGTTTTCATCTTAGGTCCATCTCCATCCTCTGCAGAGCTAAGTCTTACACCCCCATCTTCTGTGACCGCAGTCTCATCTGTGTCTGTAACTACTGCTGAACTACCCGGTAAGCAAAACCTCTTTCATATAATTGTTTAACCATCTTGAGATATAATTCCGATATTATTTCTAAAATCAGACACTTAGACAACCAAATTATTTACATTTTCCCTGGGCTGCCACCTTATCGTGGTGGAGGGGTTTGAGTGTCCCAATGATCCTAGGAGCTATGCTGTCAGGGGCTTTATGCCCCTAGTAGGGTCACCCAAGGCAGACAGGTCCTAGGTGAGGGACGAGACAAAGCGCAGCCCACAAGACCCCTTATGATGAGTAATATAAATGGAAACAATGTTCCCTCGCCCGGACGCGGGTCACCGGGGCCCCACTCTGGAGCCAGGCCCGGAGGAGGGGCACGTTGGCGAGCGCCTGGTGGCCGGGCTTTCACCCATGGAGCTCGGCCGGGCACAGCCCGAAGAGGAGACGTGGGTCCCCCTTCCCATAGGCTCACCACCTGTGGGAGGGGCCAAAGGGGTCGGGTGCATTGTGGAATGGGTGGTGGCCGAGGGCGGGGACCCTGGCGGTCTGATCCTCGGCTACAGAAGCTGGCCATTGGGACATGGAATGTCACCTCTCTGGTGGGGAAGGAGCCTGAGCTAGTGTGTGAGGTTGAGAGGTTCCGGCTAGAAATAGTCGGACTCACCTCAACGCATGGCTCTGGCTCTGGAACCAGTTTCCTTGAGAGGGGTTGGACACTCTTCCACTCTGGAGTTGCCCCTGGTGAGAGGCGCCGAGCAGGAGTGGGCATACTTGTTGCCCCCCATCTCGGTGCCTGTACGTTGGGGTTCACCCCGGTGAACGAGAGGGTAGCCTCCCTTCGCCTACGTGTGGGGGGACGGGCTCTGACTGTTGTTTGTGCCTATGCGCCGAACGGCAGCGCAGATTACCCACCCTTTTTGGAGTCCTTGGAGGGGGTATTGGAGGGTGCGCCTCCTGGGGACTCCCTTGTTCTGCTGGGGGACTTCAACGCTCACGTGGGCAATGACAGTGAGACCTGGAGGGGTGTGGTTGGGAGGAACGGCCCCCCTGATCTGAACCCGAGTGGTGTTCTGTTGTTGGACTTCTGTGCTCGTCATGGATTGTCCATAACAAACACCATGTTCAGGCATAAGGGTGTCCATATGTGCTCTTGGCACCAGGACACCCTAGGTCGTAGTTCAATGATCGACTTTGTTGTCGTCTCATCTGATCTGCGGCCGCATGTCCTGGACACTCGGGTGAAGAGAGGGGCGGAGCTGTCCACTGACCACTACCTGGTGGTGAGTTGGCTCCGATGGTGGGGGAGGATGCCGGTCAGACCTGGCAGACCCAAACGTATTGTGAGGGTCTGCTGGGAACGTCTGGCAGAGTCTCCCGTAAGACGGAGCTTTAACTCCCACCTCCGGGAGAGCTTTGAACACGTTCCGAGGGAGGCGGGGGACATTGAGCCCGAGTGGACCATGTTTCGCGCCTCTATTGTCGAGGCAGCTTATCGGAGTTGTGGCCGCAAGGTTGTTGGTGCCTGTCGTGGTGGCAACCCTCGAACCCGGTGGTGGACACCGGCGGTGAGGGATGCTGTCAAGCTGAAGAAGGAGTCCTATTGGGCCTTTTTAGCCTGTGGGACCCCGGAAGCAGCAGATAGGTACCGGCAGTCCAAGCGGCATGCGGCTCGGGTGGTTGCTGAGGCAAAAACTCGGGCGTGGGAGGAGTTCGGAGAGGCCATGGAGAATGACTTCCGTACGGCTTCGAGGCGATTCTGGTCCACCATCCGGCGTCTCAGGGGGGGAAAGCGGTACGCGACCAACACCATTTATGGTGGGGATGGCGTGCTGTTGACCTCAACTCGGGATGTTGTGAGTCGGTGGGCGGAATACTTCGAAGACCTCCTCAATCCTACTGGCACGTCTTCCACTGAGGAAGCGGAGCCTGGGGACTTTGGATCGGGCTCTCCAATCTCTGGTGCGGAGGTCGCCGAGGTGGTTAAAAAGCTCCGCGGTGGCAAGGCTCCGGGGGTGGATGAGATTCGTCCTGAGTTCCTTAGGGCTCTGGAT
>JBBPBX010057153.1:0-13114 GCA_038048925.1 Garcialebias charrua | reverse complement strand
TTATGAATGCTTCTGACACCAACGGCCAGTCGGCCACCACATTGTTCAAGCCAAGAGCCGTTGTCAGCACTGGGGGCTAAGCACCCCTAAAGGTGGCAGCACTGTTGCCTCACAGCAAGAAGGTACTGGGTTCACTTCCCGGTTAGAGCTGGGGTCTTTCTGTGTGGAGTTTGCACGTTCTTCTCGTGCTTGCATGGGTTTTCTCTGGGTACTCTGGCTTCCTCCCTTCAGGCCCAGGCCTCCCTTGCAAATGAGATCTGTGATCTCAATGGGATTTTTTTTTTAAATAAAATTTATTCATTTTATAAGAATAAAATACAACAAATAACATAAATATATAAAAATGAAAAGAAAAAACATAAAATGAAAGGTAGCAGATGAAGAAAATATCTTGTTAAATCTGCTCCTTTTTTCATCTAATACAAACTAAGTGCTCTATAATAACTAAATAAGTAAACAACTCGTTTAACCAAAAATTATATATATACTCAATACAGTCATTTATATTTGTTCAACAAATCAACTTTAACACGTTTCTTAAAGACAGGAATCGATTTGGCTTCCTTAAAATCAGACTTTAAATTATTCCACAGTCCAACACCCTGTATCACAGTAGATCTTCCCTTTAAACTTGTTCTGAATTTCTGTTTGACAAAAATATATTTTCCCTTGAGATTATAGTTGCTAGCTCTTTTGACAAAGTACATTTGGATGTTTGAAGGTAACATACAATTATGAGCTCTATACATAAGTTGCAAAATGTTATAATCTACTAAATCATAAAATTTCAGTAGATTCATTTGACAAAACAATTCATTAGATGGGTGGCAGTAATGTTTTCTTGTCATAACTCTTATAATTTTTTTCTGCAAAATAAAAAGAGGGAATGTGTTGGTTTTACAAGCTTTGCCCCATACATTTATACAATAAATCAGATGTGGCACAGCAATTGAATTATACAATAGATACAATGCTTTATCATTAAATAGATATCTAACTTTATAAAATACTGCAATTGATTTGGATATTTTTGTTTTGACCAAATTGATGTGTTGTTTCCATGAGAGCTTATCATCAATAACTACACCCAAGAATTTTACCTCACTGACTCTTTGAATCAATGAGTTACCGATCAGAAATGGAATATCAATTGATTGTTTTTTATTACTAAATATCATGTAGTTTGTTTTCTCCAAATTTAATGACAATTTATTAAGTCTAAACCAATTTTGAATCTTTAGAAACTCATTCATCAATAAATCCAGTAATTCATTGATATCTTTTCCAGAACAGAAAAAAGTTGTGTCATCAGCAAAAAGAATGCATTTCATGAAATTAGACACTTTAACTATATCATTAACATACAAAATGAATAATTTCGGCCCGAGAATGGATCCCTGAGGTACCCCACACGTAACCGTACATTGCTCTGATTTCACATCGTCCAATTGCACATATTGTTTTCTGTTGTCTAAGTAACTACACACCCAATTTAGGGCTAAACCTCTTAATCCGTATTTGTGTAATTTGTTAATGAGAATGCTATGATTAACAGTGTCAAATGCTTTTTTTAAGTCAACAAAAACACTAACACAATATTGTTGTTGGTCAATAGCAGTAGATACTTGTTCCACAAAATCCATAAGTGCCATTGAATGACCACTTCTAAAACCATATTGATTATTCGTGATTATGTTGTGTTGTTCAATGAATTTATCTAATCTAATACCGAATAATTTCTCGAAGATTTTAGAAAACTGTGGTAATAGTGATATTGGTCTATAATTATTAAATTCGCATTTGTCACCGGTTTTGAAAAACGGTACCACTTTAGCTACCTTCATACCATCTGGAAATACGCCAGTTGTAAACGACAAATTACAGATGTAAGTGAACGGTTCAATCACATAATTTATAATATTTTTCACAAGCGACATGTCCATATTCAAACAATCTTTGGATTTTTTTTCTATACAATTATTAACCACTTTCATTATCTCGTCTTTATTAGTTTCCTTCAGAAACATATTGTCAGAACAATCCTTGATCAAATGGTTCATCTTATTTTTCACTACTGGGATCGTAGCTGCAAGGTTAGTTCCGACATTGACAAAATACTGATTAAAACCATTAACAATTTCATTTTTGTCATTTGTTTCCGTATTATTTATTTTAAAGTTCTGTGGAATACCATTGTTTACCTTATGTTTATTTATCACACCATTCACAACTTTCCACGTCGCCCTCATATCCCCATTACTTTTATTCAACAATTCACTGTAATATTCTTTCTTGTGTTTTCTTATAATCCCAACCAATTTATTTTTGTATTGTTTGTACTTATCTTCAGCTTCCTTTGTTCTACATTTTAGGAAGCATGAATACAAATAGTTTTTCTTTTTACAAGCATTTTTTAAACCTTTTGTCATCCACTGTTGGTCTACATGATTCTTTGTAGTGTAAGTTTTCACTACACAGTTTTTTTATATAATGCTTCTAAAATATTCATGAACACATCGTATGATTTATTTACATCATTAACATATACACTTTCCCAGTTTTGTTTAGTTAGATCATCCTTTAATTTATCTAATGCTTTCTTTGATGTATTTATTATAAATGATTTCTTTTTTGGAATTGTAAGTGGAATAGATTGATACTTTTGATAAAATGTAAAGATTGGTAGATGATCACTAAGATCGCTCATCAATATACCACCGAATACATCCCCATTTGTCGTATTCGTAAAAATATTATCTATTAATGTTGCGCTATGAGCTGTGATTCTTGTAGGCTTAGAAATTAGTGGATAAAGATTTAAAGATTGCATTGAATTTCTAAATGTATTTATACTGTTAGATTCTGTTTTTTTTGCCAAATCGACATTAAAGTCGCCACATAATTTTTTTTTTATTATAGTTCTTATTTAATAGTTCAACAATCTTATCTGAAAATAAATCAATATTTAAGGTAGGTGGTCGGTACACACAACTTATGATAATATTTCTTCCGTTATTATTTAATATTTCAATTGTTACCATTTCAATTATGTTTTCCTCAATTATTGTCATTTCGTTGCTTAGTTTACAGTTTATTGTTTTGTGTATGAATAAAGCTACACCACCACCTCTTGAGTGATTTCTGTTCATCGTATATAGTTCATAATCATTGATGTGGAAAATATCGGTATTATCATTGTTTAGCCATGTTTCTGATAAAGCAATTATCGAGAATGTTCTATTTAATTTCATTAAATAATCGGTTATCTTAGAAAAATTGGCATTGATACTTCTGCAGTTGAAATGAATTAGTGACAAACCAGTTTTTGATTGAGTGATATCATGAAATTGTTTTTCATTGTAATAATCGCATTCCTCTATTGTAGGAAAGAATCCCGGATCAATCAAATCATCGAAGTTATAGACTTTAGGTTCAGTGTTTTCTGTCATAGTCATACTCATAAACTTCCGTTTAATAGACTATTGAATAGAACTTTGTGCCAATATAACCAGATTACTTGAAATTATCCTCTTCTGGATTTATTAGAATTTTTCCAAATCCTTCATTTCGTGTATGATTTTTGGCTGTGAACTATTTTGAACCTTTATCTGATTTGCCTGGTTAAATAAAAGTTAATAATAAAATAATAATAATAACAATAAAAAGGTCAGGTTCTAGAATCGCCCCTGGTTTGCAGCATACAGTACATGCATTTAAAGCAGAAAACACCTGCTTGTTTCTGCTCACAGAGTCTTTAAAACGAGTGTAAATTTGTCATTAAACAACAGAAAATGTGTCAATTTTTAAATAAATCACACAAAAGCTACTTTCTCTTACAAATTCCTGCTTTTTCTTAACATATAACTTTTCCTTCTCTCTTTAGGTCTCTGGTTTGCTGCTGTTTTGCTGGTTTATGCATCTCCTTGTGTACAATAATGACTTTTATTCAGAGAGACACTGCTCTCATTGAGGCGTTGCAGCCCCCCCCCCGTCCCTCTGAATGAGCATGCAGATTCATGAAAACACACCTGCACTGTGCTGACTATAGAACATTCATCCTGCTGGCAGAAACGCTGATATTTAAACACCCAACGTTTCTTGACAGATCGGATATTGCCTGCCGCCTCTCGTGTTTTAAACTGAGCTCACCACACGAGGAGAAGGGTCAATAAGTTAGTTAAAGCAGTTTTAGACTGTTTGGTGTTTTATGAGATGTGACGGCTTTCAACTAATCTTTAACTCAGTATCTGTAAAACTGAGAATGTTACAGCTATTTTTGTGTTGGCTAAGATTGATTAACGCTAAAATAAATAAACACGCCCACACACACACATTGATATTTAGTAATATTACTGACGATTCTCAAAAATGTTCTTTTGTCAACCAACAATTTTCAATTCAAACATTCTCCTTCTGCAATAAGCTTATTGTGAGCAGCGGATTCATTACAGAGGGAGCATCCAGTTTGTGTATGTTCGTAGATATGAGAAAAGTAGTAAAGGAGTGCACTGAAAATCATTCTTTGTCAGCTCCTGTATCAGCTACCGTAGTATGACTCAGTAATTTGTCTTGTTTTAACTAATTGCATTTTATTCTCTCAACCTACATGAATGGCCCCAAATCTTTGCTCCATTTGGGCTTTTATGAGTGCATCAGTTCAACTTCTCATTGTGTACACAGATCCACTCAGTGGATCTTAGGAACAAGGCCGATCCGTAACATGACTGAAGTGAGGTGCACCAAGAAACACATGAGCATCTGAGAACATTTAAGGACGAGGGAACATGAAGAACATGATAAATGGCACATGTGCAGTATTTATTTCTCTGAACTTTGCTTTCAGACACAAAGACTCTTTTGGTTGTGTAATGTTAATAATCTAAAAAATTTAGTTAAAAAAAAAACCCTGAAGGTATCAGTTAGATTGCTAACAAAATGCTTCTGTTTTTTTGTTTTATTTAAAAAAAAATTTTTTTATAAAGTTTAGGCTTGCATTAGAATTTTTGTGTTTGAGGTTTTTTTTTTCTGTGTTAGCATGAGTTTTTGTGTTTAGCACTTTGAGATTTTTATTAATGAAAAGTACATTATAAATGGAATTCATTATTATTATTATTATTGTGTTTGTATGTTTTTTATGTGTTTGCATTTGCTTTTTGTGTTTGCATGTGTTTTCTTGTGTTTGCATATTTTTAGTGTTTGCATTTTAATTTTTGTGTTTGGGTTTGTTTTTTAGTATGCTAGCATGTGTTTTTGTGTTTGCATGTGTCTTTGTGTTTGCATGGGTTTTTGTTTGCATTTGATTTTTTTGTGTTTGCATGTGTTTTCTTGTGTTTGCATATTTTTTATGTTTTCATTTAAATTTTTGTGTTTGAGGTTTTTTTGTGTGTTAGCATGTGTTTTTGTGTTTGTATGTTTTTTGTGTGTTTGCATTTGCTTTTTGTGTTTGCATTTTATTTTTTTTTGTGTTTGCATGTGTTTTCTTGTGTTTGCATAGTTTTTGTGTTTGCATTTAAATTTTTGTGTTTGAGTTTGTTTTTTAGTATGCTAGCATGTGATTTTGTGTTTGCGTGTTTTTGTGTTTGCATGTCTTTTTGTGTTTGCGTGTGTTTTTGTGTTTGCATTTGCTTTTGTTTGCATTTTTATTTTTATTTTTTGCATGTTTGTATGTTTTTGAGTTATGCATATCACCATTTGCTGTGTGTTTGCACCTGTTGACCACCAAATTTTGGAGCTATGTCTATTAAATAAATATACTCCTGCAAGCATAAACTATATATTTTTGATATTACTGAGTATGTAAAATACCAAATTTAAAGAACAATGTTTAACTTTGATCTGTAAAACTAACTTGGTTACAGCCCTTTTAATCTTTGCTGAATATTACAGGGCTGTTTTGTTCTGCACCAAAAGCCTCTCGGTGTCTCTTGTGTCGTCAGCTGTTTGGACCTGTAAAGGTTAGATAAGAGACTGGTCACACCGGGGCCAGAACATTCTTTTGTTCATTCTGTCAATTCATTACAGGGTAATCTGTAATAATATTAATGAGTTATTGTGCTCGGCAGGCTTCATTAGTATCTACTGGAAAGAAATAATGTGTCCATGTCTGTGGAAATTCAATTGGCCTTTTTAGTAAATAACCTTTCTTAGCAAATAACCCGAGACAGCTGTTATATTCAGTCAAAATGACACCTTCTGCAACATTTTCTTAGTTAAACATAAACTTTTGAAGTTTTCATCACACATCATAGGAACGACAGATCTAATAAACGTTTTACGTCAGAAAATGCCGTAATAACTGTGGAATAAAACAGACATCTTCTCAATGGATGAAAGTTCTGAAATGTTTGCTGGTTCAGACGAGATGACTCTCTAACGCTAATACCCACTGATGTGCAGCTTCTTTAAAGTTGTTCTCAACAGCTGGCAGGGGCAGCAAACATCTGCTTTGTTTTCAGTCTTCTGGCCAAGGCTGACATGCATTTCACATCTTCAGTCACTCAGACTGTCTCACCTCACACGAGTGTGTTGAGCTGGATAGTGCGTGCCTGTAAAGACATTTGTACATCTCCCCCAGATCATGCATCTGCAAAGCTAATGTTGCACCCACAAAAAATGGCTGGAAGCAAATGTGTTGTTTTAGGTAAAGTTTGGATGGAAATAGTGTCTCAGGGCTTTTTGTTTCACATTTTGTTCATGATGCACAAGTTTATGTAAAAACACGGACTTACCAAAGCAAACACTAAGTTCCCTTGGAAAGTTATCAGAAAGAAACTAGGGTCCTAGTTCATGATAGTTTTCCCTTGTTTTGTTTTTATTATTAAAATATATTTTTCAAGGTGTTTCTTTGTTAAACTGCACATTGGTTTCCACAATTGACTCATTTGCCTTATTCTATCAGAAATAAGGTATGTTTAGTTGCAGTTGCGGCTTTCAGGGTCTATGGCCTGAAGGTCACTGGTGCCTGTCTCGGTGGCAACCAAAGAATTGCTGGATACAAGTGGTGATGGAGGCCATCATGCTGAAGAAGGAGGCCTTCAGGACTTGTTTGTCCTGGAGGACTCCTGCAGCTGTTGACAGGTAAAAGGCCAGAAGGACTGCATCTTTGGTGGTTGTGGAAGCAAAAACTCAGGCATGGGAGGAGTTCAAGGAGGCGACAGAGAAGGACTTTATGTTGGCCTCAAGGAAGTTCTGCCAAACATTTCAACAACTCAGGAAAAGAAAGTAGACACCATCACAGGTTGTGCTTGGTTTGGGTGGGGAACTGCTGACTCGAACTGAAGATATCATTGAGCAGTGGAAGGAGCTCTTTGAGGATATCCTTAATCCACCCACCATGTCCACCTTTGAGGAGGCAGAGTGGGGGAAGACAAGTCCATTACCATGGCAGAGATCACCGAGGTAGTCCAAAAGCACTTCGGTGGCAGGGCGCCTAGGGTGGATGAGATTTGCTCAAAGTTGCTGAAGGCTCTGGATGCTGTGGGGCTGTTGTAGTTGACACGTCTCTTCAATGTGGCTTGGAAGACTGGGACAATGCCTACAGAGTGGCAGAACAGGGTGGTGATTCTCATTTTTAAAAAGGGTGACTAGAGAGCGTGTTCCAACTATCACACTTTTCGCCCTCCCTGAGAAAGTTTATCCACGGGTGTTGTAAAGGAGGCTCTGACCGATTTGTCAAACCTCAGATTCAGGAGGAACAGTGTGTCTTCCATCCTGGTCGTGGAACAGTAGACCAGATCTTTACCCTTGTGGAGTTGCTAAGGGGGTAATGGAAATTTGTCTTTCTGGTCTACATGTGTTTTGTGGATCTGGAGAAGGATTGTGATCGTGTCCCTTGAGGCATTCTGTGGGGAGTGCTGCAGGAGTATACGGTATCTGGGTTACTTTTGCCCCCACCATAGCACCGAAACAGCTCTAGTAAAAATTACTAACGACCTTCTTCTTGCTGCTGACTCTGGTCTTCTGTCCATCCTCATTCTTCTTGATCTAAGTTCTGCCTTCGACACCATCTGTCATTCTATCCTCCTCAACAGACTAACCTCCATTGGCATCTCAGGTACCCCGTTAGACTGGTTCAACTCCTATCTCTCTGACCGCACTCAATTCATTCAGCTTAAATCCTTCCGTTCCCAGTCTTCCCCTGTCTCCACGGGTGTCCCCCAAGGCTCTGTCCTCGGACCCCTCCTCTTCATCATTTACCTCCTTCCTCTAGGTCACATCTTCCGCAAATACGGCGTCCATTTCCACTGTTATGCTGATGACACACAGCTCTACTTGTCATCAAAACCAAACTCCACCCACCCTCCATCCTCACCGACTGTCTCAATGAGCTAAATCACTGGTTTTCTAACAATTTCCTTCAACTAAACAGCAACAAAACAGAAATCATTCTTGTTGGTACCAAAAACTCTATTTCAAAATCAGAACATCTTCTCGTCCCCCTTAACAACTCTCTGCTATCCCCCTCCCCTCAGGTCAAGAGCCTCGGTGTCATCCTCGACACCACTCTCTCCTTCACTTCACACATCAACAATATTACTCGGTCTGCCTATTTCCACAAATATTAATTTCCCCTTCTTAATCCCTTATCTGGAGTTTTCTTTTGTTTTTTGGGCCAAAAGTCAAGTTATCGCTCCCTTCTCCCTCCTCCTCCTCCTCCTCTCCGCTGAGTGCCACCTGTCCCGGCGCGCAGCCAGAGCCAGCGCGCATGCCGCGTTCTCATTCAAAGCGATGCAGGACTGTTTTATATTTGACACAAATGTGTTAATTTCCCCTTCTTAATCCCTTATCTGGAGTTTTCTTTTGTTTTTTTCCCCCAAAAGTTAAGTAATCGCTCGTCGTCCTCCTTCTCCTCCACCCTCCTGCTGAGTAAAATGAACACGGAAATGCCTCAGGTTGTCACGAGAGAATTAAACTCGGGTTTTAGTTGCTGACCGAATCCCTGCAGATTTTCTGGTCTTTTGGTGAGCTGGACCAGCGATCCATGGTTTGATTTTATTGTATTAAAACGTTTTATTTCCATATAAACACTGAATTTGCGCAGCGAGAGAACTGCAAGAGGCGGAGCAGTTGTCAGTCAAGTTCACCAGAGCACGGGGGGTGGCTCTGAGGGGAGGGAGCAGAATGCTTTCCCTGTTCAAATTATCCAATGGTTTTGTTCCTCAGCAGAGGCTAACGCCTCCAGCAAGAAACGGTTTTCAATGGCTAGGTTCCAGACCCTTGTCTGAAGCGAAGTGAAGGACAGGGTATGGTTTCAACCAGGCTAACTTTTCCTATTAAACTTTTTCTTCTCAAGTAGTGTCTTTGAACATTAAATTTCCTAAACATATTTTACAATGTTAAGTGTGTATAGTTTGTTTAAATCCATACTGGAAGTTAAGAAAAATTTCCATTTGCATTTGAACTTTAATGAATCGTAAGAAAAGATTACCAGAATCTGCTCAACTGTTATTACGTTACAAATTTTTTGATTCTAGGATGAAGTCAGATAAAAACAGTCAAAAATTCAGAAAGGACAGTTTTCAGTTATCGACCGTCCAACTGTGGCCCCTGAGAGATTCAGCTGAAAGACCTGGTGCACCTTTTATTAGAACCTGCAGAGATTTGAACAGCTGATCTGAAGCAAACATGCAGGTGTTCAACTGAACTGAACACTCATGCTGTTTGATGGTCTCCTCCATCATCCATCCATCCATCCATCCATTATCTTCTGCTTCTGGGTTGTGGGGGCAGCAGCTTTACCAGGGCCATCATCCTTCCATCCATCCACCCATCATCATTCCATTATCTTCTGCTTCCAGGTCGTGTGGGCAGCAGCTTTACCAGGGAGACACAGACATCAACAGCCACCTCTTCAGCTCTTCTAGGAGGACCCCATGGCATTCGCAGACCAACTGACTAATTAATAAGTAATACTTTAATGTTTTTAAATTTAATGAAAGACAACTGGTCCTTCAGTGTTGGGTTCTGGGTGAGAGTCTGGCTTATTGTGGCCTTGTCTGACTGAACATCCTCCCAACATGCGCCGGCGGTCCTCTGCTTCCTGGACTTGGTTCTCCACCCGACCCTCCAACTCACCCAGACGTGTCTCTTGCTCTGCACACAGGCGACTTTGCTGCTCGTTGTTTCGAAGCTGGGGGAAATATTACACAGGGTTGAACACAATTTAATTATTAATTCATTAACCATTATTTAATCATGTAGATCACAGAGATCACAGGTGTCTTTCTCAAGAGAGGCCTGGGAATGAAGGCAGTATAACCATACATGTTTTTGAACTGTGGGAGGAAAACAGAGGGCTCAGAGAAAACCCATGCAAACATGAAAACATGCAGAACGACCCCAGGCCCCGGTCTTAAACCCAGGACCTTTTTTGTGCTGCCTCAACACTCATTGCAACATTTAGTGGAAAAAAATAATGTGTGCTTCTTTTGAAATATTAAGAACAAGCAATATGTAGATGGAAGATTTAATATTGCTACCAAAATGTTTAAACAATTTATTGGCTACCCGTGATTGGTACTGTGAAGTTATGGCATCTTTCTCCTGTTGCAAACGCCTGAGGGCTTCCTGTAGAGCCATCTCTCTCTCTGATGGTTCTGAGGATAGGTTCTGCAGCACTTTGGGCTTCTTTCTCCACAGATAATATTGCTACAAAAGAAAATAAATTTAAAAAACTGTTACAATAAATATTATTTTCACAGCGATATACTTTTTAATTTTTTTGTTTGTGTCTTCTTCCTCAAATGTTTGTTTCAGAAAAACAATTGTGTTGTTAATCAGAGCCATGTGTAACAGTCTGAGTGCTGAAGATAAAAAACAGCCTACCTACTTTGCTATGAATTGGATAAAGTTAACTAATTTATATTTTAGTGAAGATTAATTTAAAATGCTTGTGTTAAATATTTTGTAATTGTTAAAAACTGCTTATGAGCAACAACAAAAAATATTATTTTCTGTACTTTGACCAATCTAGTAACAAGTAGCATTTAATTAAGCAGATTAACAGTACATGTTAACGGTGCAGCTACAGAAAAACCTTCCCATGAAGTATGGGTTGAGGCCCTAACCCAAAACATCCTCTCTGATGGAGTGTACAAGGGTAAAATAGTATAGGCTATAAAAAATAGTCATAGGCTAAATAAATAATGTAGTAATGTGAGAAATAGCCATCTTTACTGTAGTTAGTAAGTTGAAGTAGCTTGTTTATGTTTATGTTTATTAAATTTGTTCATTTTTTTACAAAAGAAACAATACAAGGCAATCTCATAATGATAGTGTACAAGATGTAAAAAAATGAAAGGTGGCAGAAAGAAGAATAAATCTTATTATATCTGCCCCTTATCTCCAACAATCAGATTAAACAACAGTAGTCAAACCATGTAAACAATAATAATCTTCAACCAACTTTTTCCAACAGTCAGGTTAAACAATAATATTCTTCAACCAACAGTACAAAATGACTAACTCTTTCTAATTTTCTAACTAATACAATACACATTACGTTATTTCACATATATTTTTTTAACACATTTGTTTTGATCATTTTTTTAAATGTAAACATTGACTTGGCATTTTTAACTACATTCTCCAAGCCATTCCATAATCTAATTCCCTGGATTGAGGTAGAACGTCCCTTCAAACTAGTTCTGAATTGTGGTTTTACAAACAACTCTGTTCCCTTAAGATTATAACAACTTTGTCTTTTAACAAAGTGCATTTGGATATTTAAAGGTAATGCATTATTTTGAGCTCTATACATAACTGATAAAATATTATAGTCTACCAAATCATGGAACTTCAATAATTTTAGTTGATAAAATAATGTACTTGATGGATGACGGTAATGCTTTCTAGTGATAATTCTTACAGCTCTTTTCTGTAATACAAAAATAGGCTTTGTGATTGTTTTACACGCTTTCCCCCAAACATCAATACAATAGATTAAGTGTGGAACAATGATTGTGTTATACAACAAATACAGAGCTTTATCATTCAATAGGTCTCTGACTTTGTACAGTACTGCAATCGATTTAGCTATTTTTATTCTTACAGAATTTATGTGTTGTTTCCATGTCAGTTTGTCCATCACAGCTGTGGAAACATTGTAAAGTGCATTTCCCCTTTTCAAATATAAATTATTCACAATTTTATCTTACACGTTCTGTCACAGGGCTGACAGATCATCAGCAGTCCAGATTTGACCTGTAATGAAAAAATAAGAGAAAGTCAGCACTAAATCTATATAAATTACCCCAAACATTCAGATCCAACCTGTTTTTAGGCACTTATTAAAATTATCTTTTATAACTTTATCAAATGTATAACTGTTTCCAGCTCTCATCACTGTATGAAAAGTTAAAACGTTGATCTAATTAGGTTATGTCTGTTATCTCCCATCCCCTTTTTTGAAACAGGAGGTAAACAAAAAACATCCTGTTACAAAGAAAACAATGGAAATGCTCATAACACAAACGTCATCTGTACTGCAGGTGGAAATACTACCAGAAAAAAAATAAAAACTCAAAACATCCGAACCCAACCAGTAGCATCAGACGTAATACTTCAACCATAAGACACATCCCCCACTAGACACATGTCACACCACCACGACATCCTATGTCAACTTCTTCTTCAACATAACCTCTACTCCATCTCCTCCGCTATCCACACCATAGTAAGAGAGCTTGAATCCTGCTCCAACACCGTGAGCCTTGCAGCCCTTCCACTCGGTCTCCAGGACAAAGAAAACATTTACCTTCCTTCTCTGCATCATGCCAGCAAACCCTCTACCTATGCCTGTCACAACCACAAGCAGTCATAGTACTGTATACAAGACGGAAAACTAGAAACCACAAACAATTGAAGCTGTCAGTCCAGTCCCAGAAAGACGTGTTCTCAACACCAAGGCTTGTCCAAAAAGGTGAGGAAAAAGAAAAGAAAAAGACAAACACACATCCAAAAAGGAACGCAACAGGTGCCCATATCGAACAACTGTACTGAGAGTACGTGAAGGTTAAAACAAAAACGTGTGTGGCCATGCAGGTCACGTGTCAGTGAGATCTGTACATGTATGTATGAATAATGAGTGTGCGTGAGGTTCTACCATAGCAAAGAA
>JBBPBX010057152.1:0-12313 GCA_038048925.1 Garcialebias charrua | reverse complement strand
GTAATCGCGCGTGGGTGCAATTCCCATAGCAATGGTGTTGCACCTCGTTCCCTTCCTTCAGGGAACATGAGTTATGGTGCATAACTTTCAGTTTATGCTTGTCACATGAAAGGTTAATGAGAGCAGCGCTAAAGATAATCAAAGCTGAGATAAGCTAAAGTTTGGTGTGGTAGTAGCTGATAGTCATTCCCATTACATTCTCCAAGTGCCAACAGATTGTGTGAGTTTGTCTAAAATCTTGGCATGAAAAATGGGAGACATGCATTTCCTGAAGGAAACCATCCATCCATCCATCCATCCGCTTGTTCTGAAGTCAGGTCTTGGGGGCAGCAGTTCGACAGCCACTTCTTCCAGCTCTTCTGTGAGGACCCCAAGGCATTCCCAGGCCAACCAAAAGAGGTAGACTCTCCAGGGTGTCCTGGGTCTCCTCCCAGTTGGACATACCCAAAGCACCTCCCTAGGGAGGTGCCCAAGAAGCATCCTTACCAGATGTCTGAACCACCTCAACTGGCTCCTCTCGATGTGGAGGAGCAGCGGTTCTACTCCGAGTCTCTCCAAGAAAAACAAATCACACATCAGGACAGTATGTTACTTTAATTTATTTCAGTTATTGCTGTTTCAAATAGAAGGTACTTTTAAAGCTTAAAAGAAAAGTTTAAATAATTAAATGCATGTATATTTTTCTACTCAGGCTTGTGTTAAAAAGCAACATTCTGGTCTTTCCGGTCATCTCACAAAAAAAAATAAAAAAAAAATAAAACAGATCTTAACTTTCATTCTGAGCCAGGGAATATTCTAGTCTCTCTTCCATAATTTGAAAATTAAATATGATGATGGGTGTGTGAGTGTGTGGTTGTCTATTTTGTGTTTTGGCAGTGCAATCGGCTGGAGACCTTCCACCTCCAAGACAGCTGCAGTGTACTCCTGCAAAATTTTCAGAAGCTTCTTGTCAACACATTTACCATTACGACTTCTGTTGTGACTTGGTACTTTATAAATAAACTGATCTGAATTGATAGATGAGGAAACTTTCTTGAGTCAAGTTGACTTAAATCAGCTTCATCAATTGATCGGTTTCTGTGAGCCATTAAAATAAAAAATATTATTATTATGAAGTTTATTCATTTTTTAAACAAAACAAAATAATTCTGTATACAATAAAATACAATCACAAATAAAATGAAAGGCAGCAGGAAGAAGAAAAAAAAACGTGTATCTGCCCCTTTTTACCAAAAAATTAATTCAAACAATAATAATCATCAAATAACAAAAACAAAATAAATAACATTTTCTCAAGCTAAAAGTCATACAGATACGCATTAAGTTATTTTTTTTTTTAAACAAATCAACTTTGATCATTCTCTTAAACATACAAATTGATCTGGCATTTTTAATGTCACTTTCCAGAATTCCTTGGATTGAAGTAATCCATTCCTTCAAACTAGATCTAAATTTAGGTTTCACAAATATCTCTATCCCCTTAAGATTATAATAACTCTCTCTTTTAACAAGATTTAATTGGATATTTAAAGGTAATGTGTTATTATGCGCCCTAAGGAAGGATGCCCAACATGCCCCTCTGACCATCAACAGCACCGCAGTGGAGAGAGTAGACAGCACCAAGTTCCTGGGAGTGCACGTCTCAAAGGACCTGTCCTGGAGCAGGAACACTGCAGCACTGGCAAAGAAGGCTCACCAGCGTCTCTACTTTCTCCGCAAGCTGAAAAGGGCTGGAGCTTCAACCCCCATCATGAGCACCTTCTACAGAGGTGCCATAGAAAGTGTCCTGACCAGCTGCATCACTGTGTGGTTTGGTGCATGTACTGCATCCTGCCGCAAGAGCCTCCAGCGCATTGTGAGAGCAGCTGAGAAGATAGTCGGCACCTCCTTCCCCTCACTGCAGGACTTACACAGCAAACGCCTCACTCGGAAAGCCCACTGCATGGCAGGTGATCCCACACACCCACTACACAGCCGCTTCAGACTGCTGCCATCAGGGAGGAGACTGAGGAGTCTCCAGGCTCGAACCAGCAGACTGAGAGACAGCTCTGTTCATCAGGCAGTCAGGATGCTAAACACTCTGCCTGCTCTGCCCCCCCTCCCATTTGAACTGCCTTAACACTAAAACTTTCTCACACATTACCACACAACACAAAGATTTTAACACTGGACTCTGTGTCATCAAACGGTTTATTCACTAAGCTCTCGGTCATGTGCTCATACAGTTTGCACTACTTCTCATACTTGCACTAATGTTTGTATTACATCACTGCCTATAATCATAATACTGTTTACATTCTCTGTTTACATTTATTAATACTGTTTACTTTTATTACTACTGCTTACATGTAACTACTACTGTTTACATTTACACTACTCTAATATCTACACCACTGCTGATACATATACAATGTGCTCTGAACGGTCTTATTTAGGGATGCCCAATGTGCCTTACTGCATATGCCACTTTTTGCCTCTATAACAACATCAACTACTACCTCATACATATACTGTGTACATTAACTCATACGCTGCTTTGCCACTTTGCAAATGTCAATGCTAGAAACCTTTAGTTTATTTTAGTTATACTTTTTATACTCTTTTTTTTATACTAGTATGCAAAAACTCAGGACAGTATTATGTTCATTAAATGTTTAATGTTTTAGTTTTAGAGTTGGTGTAAATTTTCATACTCTTATTCCACTATGCAAAAAACTCAGGACAGTGTTAGTTTTACTATTTTATGCTTATGTCAATTATTATATGTTTCAGTGTTTCAATGTTTAGATGTTTACTGTTGCACCGAGGGACTGAGAGAAACGCAATTTCGGTCCTGTGTATGTCCTGTACAGTACATATTGCAGATCTGACAATAAAGTTGACTTTGACTTTGACTATACATAACTAATAACATACTATAATTTACCAAATCATGGAACTTCAATAATTTCAGTTGATAAAATAATGTGCTTGATGGGTGACAGAAATGCTTCCTGGTAATAATTATTACAGCTATTTTTTGTAAAACAAAAATAGGATTTGTAATTGTCTTATATGCCTTTCCCCCAAACATGAGTACAATGGATAAAGTGTGGAACAATTATTGTGTTATACAACATATACAAAGCTTATTCATTTAATAACTCCCTTTGTACAGTACTGCAAAAGATTTAGCTATTTTTGTTCTTCAATAATTTATGTGATGTTTCCATGTCAGTTTGTCATCAATAGCCGTGTTTCCATCAAGGTTTCTAGCTGCGCATTTTGAAGTATCGCAGCAGAAAAGCTTAATGGAAACGGGAAAATGCGAACTTACTTCCTCAAATTCGCCAAAAAGTTTATACGCTCGCTTGAGGTGGTTTTTGGGATCTTCGAAAATGAGCAGATGCGCAAAACGACAGATGGAAACAGATTTGCCGACTCAGTTCTGCCGTAGCGAACATTCACGTCATGTGACTGATCAGCTGTTTCCGCTCCGGACAACATGTAACATCGCTAAAACTAGTTGGCATGACAGAATAAATACAACTTGCCCGATAGCAACACATACCTGAAATATTCTCTCCATTTTGACGAGATGTGTGGCCGGGTTCTGTTTTCAACCGCTACTTCCTGTTTACTGTAGACATGCGTAACGCTGACGTCTGACGTAATGACGCTGACGTCTGACGTAATGACGCTGTGCGTGGCCCGGTAGATGCGATTCAAGCCAGTTGATGGAAACACTTCTGCTTCGCATTAATTTGTATTTACATATTTGCGAGATTTCAAAAATTAGCTCAAAATTTGAAATGAAAATGGATGGAAACACGGTTAGTGATAACACCCACAAACTTCACCTCACGCACTCTACAAATCTCAACACCCTCGACTCTAAATGGAACGTTGACTGTTCTCTTTCTATTACTGAATATCATGTAATTTGTTTTATTTAGATTTAATGATAATTTATTAAGTTTAAACCAAGTTTGTGTTTTTACAAATTCTGTCTTTATCAACTCCAACATCTGTTCTATATCTTTACTCAAACAAACACAAAGTGGTATGATCTGCAAAAAGGACACATTTAAGGAGCCCTGACATATTTACCAAGTCATGCACATATAAAATAAATAACTTTGGTCCAAGTACAGAACCTTGAGGAACTCTACATGTGATATTGCAGAGGTCAGATCTTACACCATTTATTTGTACAAACTGTTTCCTATCTTTCAAATAGCTTACCCACTGTAATGCTGGTCCTCTATTCCCTTATTTATTCAAAATTTCAAGGAGAATGGTGTGATCAATAGTATTGAATGCTTTTTTAAAATCAACAACAATACTAACACAATATTGTTTTTAATTGACAGCAGTAGTTATTTGTTCTATTAATTCCATGAGAGCCATTGATATAGAGTTTTTTGCTCTAAACCCATCCTGACTGTTACTTAGAATATTTTGGTTATCAATAAATTGATCTAGTCTAGTCACAAATAGTTTTTCTAGAATTTTTGAAAACTGTGGTAACAAGGATATTGGTCTGTACTTTTCGGCCTACAAGTCACAGTTTTTTGCATAATTTGCATGTCTTGCGACTTATGCGGCGAAGCGACATATTTATGGATTTTCCCCCATATATTTAGACCAATTTTTGTCTGAGATATGACCGTTTCCATTCATTCTGACAAAAAAATAGAGCAGTACCACTTTCGACTGCTAGGGTCCATCGACCGTTCCCAGCTCATGTGTCTGACCGCAGTCTCCTCTGCTCGGACTCACTCTGTTGCAGCACGGCCTCCTGCTCTCTGGAGGTCTGAACTACGTGTTACCTCAGGAGTTGGCAGAACTCTTCACCAGCGACTCAGAGGATGAAGAATTTAACGGGTTTGAATAAAAATAAATAAATAAATAGGCGTTTCTGTCATAATTATGGGCGGGTGAGTGTTTTAAGGTGTTTATCTTGTTAAATTTTAAAGACATGAAGGTTTTTGCAGCGCTCGCGCGCACTTTTGGAAGACCGCCAAAGCGAAACAATTTAAATCCAGCTGATTTGACAATTACGTTCATTTTTAAAGGAAAAGTTCAGCTCAGAAACACTTTTGCTATAATGTCAGCAAACATATATTTTTTAAGGTGTTTATCTTGTTTAATTTTAGAGATGAAGGTTTTCACAGCGCGCATGCACATTTGGAAGACCCGTCAAAGCGAAACTATTTAAATCCAGCTGATTTGAACATTATGTTAATTTTTAGTTCAGCCCAGAAACACTTTTACTATAATGTCATCAAACAAATATATATTTTTAGGTGTTTATCTTGTTAAATTTTAAATTCAAGATCTTTTTTATTGAATTTTTCATTTTTTTTCTTCAGACAACAACAACAACAACAAACAAAAACAACAACAACAACAAAAAAACACAACAATCAATCTAAGTTACAACATGTAGAAAATAATCCCTACCCAATCACTGCCAAAAGAAAAGGAAAAAAATAAATAAAAGGTAAAATAGCCAAGAGACTGCATTAACCTGAATGAGTTGTGTTGTCAAAGAGACTGGAACAGATTCAGGAAAGGTCCCCAGACATTCTCAAATTTACCCTCTTTCTGTTGGAGTGTGAATCTGATTTTCTCCAGCTTTAAACAGGACATGATGTCAGCCAACCACTGAGCGTGAGTGGGTGGAAACGGTTCTTTCCACCTAAGCAAAATAGCTCGTCTGGCCAGGAGAGAGGTGAACGATATTACATGTTGTTGGTTTTTATTTAGGTTTGTCATGCCCTCTACAAGACCAAACAGAGCAATCAGTGGGTCAGGGTTCAGGCGTGTATCTAGTACATGTGATAAAGTCTGAAAGATTTCCCGCCAATATTTGTTCAGAGATGGGCAAAACCAAAACATATGGGAGAGAGAGGCTTCAGCATGTTTGCATCTCACACAGTATGGGCTGACATCAGGATACATAGAGGACAATTTCAGTTTAGAGATGTGAGCTCTGTGCACCACTTTAAATTGTATTAGACAATGTCTAGCACAGAGAGAACTGGAGCTCACCAGTTTGAGTATGGAGGTCCAAGAGTCCTCTGAAATAGAGGAGCCGAGATCCTCTTCCCAAGCAGCTTTGATTTTATCTGAGGAAGCACGCTTCAAATCCAATAGTTTACTGTAAATGAATGAAATGGACTGTTTTTTATTTGGGTCTAGAGAAAGAATAGTGTCAACAATACTGCTATCAGTTGAAATGGAGAGGCTGGACAAATGAAGAGTAATAAAGTGCCGTATTTGGAGATACCTAAAAAAATTGGACTGGGGAAGACTAAATTTTTCACATAGTTGTTGAAATGAAGCTAAAGTGTTATTGAGAAACAAGTCATTGAAGCGTACTATACCCCTTCTTTGCCATTCTTTAAAAACAGAGTCCTGAGATGAGGGTTTGAAAAGTTGGTTAGACATGATAGGGCTATAGAGAGAGAAACTAGAGAAATTGAAACATTTACGAAATTGTGCCCAGATTTTTAGTGAGTGTTTTATAACTGGATTTATAACAGTTGTAAGTGGTGGAAGCGGGAGTGAGGATCCCAAGAAAGCCACGGAGGACCATTTCCCAGAACACTGTGACTCCATCTCTACCCAGTCAGGGCTGTCAGGCCTGTTGTAATAGAATGACCAGAATGCTAGACAGTGCAAGTTTGCTGCCCAATAATAAAAGCGGAAATTTGGAAGGGCAAGACCGCCTGCGGCCTTAGTTTTTTGGAGATGTGTCTTATTTAAGCGTGGACGTTTTCCTTGCCACAGATATGATGAAATGATGGAATCTAACTGAACAAAGAATGAACCAGGGATAAAAACAGGAATATTTTGAAAAAGATATAAAAACTTAGGTAAAGTGACCATCTTGACTGAGTTAATACGGCCTGTGAGGGAAATGGAAAGCGGTGACCATCGGGATAATGCCTGCTTTGTCTGATTCAACAGAGAGACAAAGTTTTCTTGATATAAATCTTTATACCTCCTCGTAACTGTAACACCCAGGTAAGAGAATTTTGTCTTCTCAATTTTAAGAGGCCATTTACCAAAGTCAAGAGTCTGCGCCAGGGTATTGACAGGGAAAATTACACTTTTACTCAGGTTTAATTTGTAACCAGAGTTTATTCCAAATTCCTCAAGTAATGATAAAACGGAGGGCAGCGTGTCAGTCGGATGAGAAATGAAAAGTAAAAGGTCATCAGCATAAAGGGAGACCTTGTGCTCCATATCGCCTCTCCAGATTCCTGAAATTGTGTCACAGGACCGCAAGGCAGTGGCAAGAGGTTCAATTGCCAGGTCAAAGAGCATAGGGCTCAGTGGGCATCCCTGGCGAGTTCCTCGATGTAGACTGAAGGGTTTTGATATCTGAGAGTTGGTACGAATGGTTGCGGTGGGATGTGAATAAATTAATTGCACCCATGTAATGAAATTGGGGCCAAAACCAAATTTGTCAAGAACATTAAACAAGTAGTCCCATTCAACCCGATCAAATGCTTTCTCTGCATCAAGGGAAATAACACACTCAGGAACAGTATCCGAAGGAGAATAAATAATGTCCAAAAGGCGTCTGACATTAAAAAAGGAGTGCCTGCCTTTAATGAATCCAGTCTGGTCTTTTGATATGATCAAAGGAAGGATCTTTTCCAACCTTTGAGCAAGAACTTTGGCTAAAATTTTGGCGTCTGTATTTAAAAGGGAGATTGGTCGATAAGAGGAACAGTGAGTTGGGTCTTTTCCTTTCTTTGCAATGAGGGTAATGCAGGCCTCTAAAAAAGATTTCGGAAGGGATCCTTGGTCAAATGACTCTAAGAGAACCGAGTGTAGGAGTGGGGAAAGTAATGAAGAAAATTTCTTAAAAAATTCAGCAGGGAAGCCGTCAGGACCCGGACATTTGCCAGACTGCATTACCGATACAGCTGACACAATTTCTGTCAGGGATATTGGGATCTCCAGTGCATCTTTCAGGTTGGGTGTGAGTTTTGGCATGTTGGTCTTTTCGAAAAACTGAGAAGATAAATTCTTGTTGGTTTGGGATTCTGAAGTATATAAATGGGAATAAAAGTCCTTAAATGCTCTGTTAATTTGTAAATGATCTAGAGTTGTGGTGCCGTTCTCTAATTGGATCTTAGGGATGATTTGTTTAGCCATGGCACCCTTCAACTGATTTGCCAGTAGTTTTCCTGACTTTTCTCCATGTATGTAAAATGATGATTTACTTTTCAAAAGTGATTGTTCTATTGAGTATGTAGACAATAAATCAAACTTAGTTTTGAGTTCTACTTTTTTTTGTACAGATTAGGGCATTTGTTTTGAGCATATTGTTGATCAATTTCTTTTATCTGCTGGGCTAAATCAGTTCTTTCTTTTTGAGATTTTTGCCTCAGCCGGGCGGTATATGAAATGATTTGTCCCCTAAGATAGGCCTTAAGGGTATCCCAAACTGTTGACAGTGGGATCCCAGGAGTTCTGTTTATGGATAGAAAGAAGGTTATTTCTTTTTCTATAAATGTAATGTTGGCTTATGATTCTTATCCGCCCCAGAATTCGTTATTTGGTTCACTTTAGATCAGAAAGGAGAGATACACTGAACACGACAGACGCTCACTTAAAGTTCCAAACCAGTTTAATTAATCATAAGTTAAAAGTCACAGAATACATTTGTCCTATTCCTAACATCCATTACATTTGTTTTAAAAAGGTAGACAGTGAGAGAAAAAGAGAGAGATATAGAGAAGAAGGGAGGAGGGGGGAGAAGGCAGGGAGAGAGGGGGACAGGGAGAACATACAACCTGATCCGTGTGCTTACTTCTTCTCCCTTGCTGTTGGAGGATGGGAACTTTTTATACCCTTCTGTGGGGGTTTTGTTTCAGAGACTGTTGTCCCTCCTTTATTGCCAGAAGACAGGAAATACCATTTGCTTTTTTCAGTCTGCATAACCCTTATTTTCCAACTCACATGAGAGCTGACGGGGGAGGGAAGTGTGGCTTAACACCCAGAACAAAGAGGCTAGTGTCTCCCTGCCAGTCATAAATCTGTGAAGTCATAAAACTGACAGAAAGGCACCAGGACTCCTCATCATGCTCCAAGCCTGCCTCAAACTGATAAGAGGAGTTTTGTTTCAAAGACTGTTCTCCTTCCCCCACTCCCAGAAAGCCTCTTCCTTGTAAACAAGAAATACCATTGCATGTCTTCAGTATCCAGAGTTCCGTTTAAAGAGGGGATAATGACCCTAAGCACAAAAAATGTATTTTATTTTCACAACAAAACCCCCTTTGGACCTCAATTTCTGAGGTCCACCTCAAAAAATAAAATCACACAACACACAATGTAGTTTAATGCATATATACACAATATTCAATCAGTTTTTTCAAAATCCTCCAAGTTATGCCCTCTTGTCTGGCCACCACATTTTGACTCAATTTGTTAATATGCAAATTGTAGAATATAAGGAAATATATGCAAACTATGAACAATAATAATAGTAAGTGCTTAGGATATTGCAGAATTATGAACCTTAAGTTCCCAAGTTCCTCCTCCGCATCAGGCAGTTGTCTCCTCAGGGGCATTCCCTTGGCGTTGCTCAGGGCAGACCCCCGGCATTGCACGCAACTTTATTCAACTACTTTGGGTCTATCAAGGCATGAGAGTTCGAATGCGAGCTCCTCTTGTTGTCCAGCCCAATCCTTTAGCTCCTTCCTGGTTCACGGGCTGGAGCACACTGAACCGTGTGGATCCCCTGGCATTGACACGCACTGCCTGTGGTGTGCGTTCAGCGACCCCACACGGGTCCGTACTTGACCAGGGCTGTCTGGTCTTGCCTCCCCTGGACTCCGTTGAGAAAACTCCCTCAGCTGGAGCATTTCCAGGAACCACCTATCATAAACAGAATGTGCCACAGCAAACAACACCCAATCAATTATAAATCAGTAGTACAAAGAATGAATCATGCATGTTAGTTGGTTTGGAAGAGGCTTAATCTTCATTAGGGTTAATTATGAGTAGTTTTAAGGCGGTTCATACTTACAAAAAATACTGTACCTTTTCACTCAGCTTATAGCAGAAATTACACACATAACAATAACATCACAAGCGGCGGCAGAGCATAATTAAAAAAATAACATAGCAAGCGGCGGCAGAGCATAATTCACAAAACATTGTACACCTGTGGTTCTATACACATTTTCCCTGAGTCAATAAGTCACATGTCGTCTAGTCAAGTCAATTGCTATAAATCTACAGAACCATCATATTTCTAAACATCCTCTGATCAGGTCCACTTCAGGTTTGAGTGGTTTGAGCCTGCAGGCAGGAATCATTTCCAAGGGGGGTCCCCCATCCTGCTTCACACACACTTTCACAGAGGAAAAAAAACAGTGTTATTAATTGCTCATTCGAAATATGCTTGCATCAATACTCCTTCCCCCATGACATGATTAAAGAAAATAAAACGTTCAAGACCGATGCCGCCTCAATATCAACGCAAGTGAACTTTGTTTATAACGCCAATTTATCAGTTATCCTTATTATTCTTTGTATACCAAAATGTATTTACCATCTTTTAGTTAATTAGTTATTTCTAGGAACATTTTTCGGCCTAGTTGTTTCTAGGAAACATTTACAATCTAGTTATTTCTAATTAGTTATTTCTAGGGACCAATTTCAACCTTTCTATTTTTAGAAACATCTGTCAGCCCCTTAACCCCCTTTTGAAACAAAACCCTACCTTGTTTCAATTATGCCAAAGTTGTTTGGTTGTTAAATTGGAAATTGTGTCTAAATTTACCATCCTTTAACCTGAACACTAATGTCAGGATCCCAGAAAAATGTTTCCTAAAACCCAGCCTATTGCCACCTCTAATTTGGTTTTCACAACCATATAGCTAACTATAATCTACGATATCATCTCATTTTCTTTAAAATTATAATCATTTACCAAAATGTACCCCTTGTGACACATCAGAATCCCAACATGCACTCCGCCAAGGACAACTGCAAAAACAAAAATATAAAAGTTAACTCGTTTTGGGGTCAGGAGCTAGGATCATTTCCCTTGCTCCCCTTCAGCTTCACCACAGAGTTACAGGAACCAGAAGAAGCAAGTCGTCAGATCCACCTGAGCACAGTATAACTAAAAATCATGAGGCCCGCGCTAGCAGGCCCTAAATGTCGCCTATGTGTTTCATTAAAAATTTATCATAGCAACTGTAGTTTTGATCCCGGCTACTAAGATCAACGACAGATCCTCACAGATCAATATGGGTGCGGCCTTTGCTGGTGTGAGTGACTTCAGGACCATTTGTTCTCTTGTCTGTTTGGAGAACGTGTTCAGCTTTCTCTTGTTCCAGCCCCCAGTGAGACGTTCACTGGGTTCTGATTCTCGTCCGGACCCCCCAAATCCGGACCGTATATCCTGGCCATTTGTGTCTGATGACCATGTTTTGACAGTTCTTTGAGAAAGTCTTTGCCTCTGCTCGGCTGAAAGTTTCTGTGGACAGTCTTTTGTTCTTTCGGTGCCTTTGTTGTTTTCAGTCGTTCCTTGCTTATGCCCCTCAAAGTTCTTGAGCAAGGTTGCATATGAGTTTGTTCTTCCCAGTGAAGTCACAGTGAGTCAGTTTCTGGACACACCTTCATATTAAATCTGATCCGATCTGATCAATAACCACAGTAGCTGAGATTCAAAAGTCAGATGCTGCATGTGTTTTGACAGAGGCCTATCTTAATGCATATTTACCATTATGTGTTCTGTATAGATGAGGTGGGATTTATAAGACTCGCTCTTGCCGTTCCATCAACACTGTTCAATGAGGCTATTTAAAAAATTAAAAAATTAAAAAATTAAAAAATCATTAACAGACCAGGATCAAATTAATTTTCTGTTAACAATCTTTATTATGGATCCTTCGACGGAGGCATCTTCTAATCTGATCTGCACAACAGATCCAAAACATTAGTTTACCTAAAAGTGAAATAATCAATTTAACCCTGAAATCAAAAAATACTGTAGCCTACTTCTATTTCAGAACGTACAATGTACGGTCTTCTAAGACCCCCTTGCTAGTATACAGTCTATGATAATTAGCAAATTCCTTGAGCCTTCTAAGATCTGCCTTCTTGTTGGAGTTATTTATGCATCGTGTGTATTTACATGCCCTCCTAAATTGTCAATTTGAAATTATTAAGCTCAGTGGCTCATTTATTCAAAGTAAAATGTGGGCTCTTTCATTTTGGCCTGTTGTTCCAGGTATATAACTGTTAGTCCAGGGGTGTCAAACTCATTTTGATCTGGGGGCCGCATACAGCTTAA
>JBBPBX010057150.1:0-22532 GCA_038048925.1 Garcialebias charrua | reverse complement strand
AAATAAGAAACAGACTAACAATTCAAATTATTTACAGGCGAATTTCCCCTCCCTACATTTCTCATTATCTTCTACACAAACAAAGTACAAACTGATGAATATACAGCAGCGTGAACTGCTGATCCATCCGATCTTAACTGTACATTTTACCTTTTCAAACGGCCAGTTGAATCTGCATAATTGGTGCACCATTATCGTGCTTTAAATTTTAGTTTCTTTGCTAAAAATTTGTAAAACCTAAAGCCAATCTAACGCGCGTGATTGCGCAATGCACGGCTGGACACAGACCACGGCTGGAGCGCATTGCGCGGTGATTATGCGTGTCTGCTTTGTCTAATGAAATAGTGGATGGATGGATGGACATAAGTCAGAGAGTCAGAGTCAGAGAGTCTTTATTGTCATTTGACTTATTGTCATAAGTATGGATGGATGTATGTATTATGTATGGATGGATGGATGGAAACTGATTTGCTTGCGATTTGCTTGCGAACGCAGTAAAAGCTTCTTTTTTTTTTTTCCTCGGGTCGGTCGGAAAAACAGCTGACAGCTCTGACAGCTTTGATCGGCTTTATTTTCCTTGTTCCTTGTGTTCACTGGGCAATCTATAGATGTTAAGTAGCCATGTGCTTCTTTCAAAGCTGCAGATTATTGGCCGAAACCAATAACAAAAGCTCTGATACCAGCCAAACAAGTCCGCATGTTAATCAGCTGTGAGTGTCCCCGCCCCCAGTATGCAAATCACTGCGGCTTGTTTTTACTCTGAAAACAAACTGATTTCTAACACAAAGTTTATCGGTTTAAACACTTCTAAAGTGTTTTTTAAAGCATGGGATGGTTTCTTCACAACTTCAGCTAGTATATTTTGCAAAAAAACGAGTTTCACTAATTTCTCAGAAGTTGAAGGTTTATTGATTTTTTTCACAGTTAGAGTGTGCCAACTTGTTCCTACATTTCTTGTGGCTGGTCACATATATCAAATATCTCAGAAACCACAAAGCAGATATTTTTCAAACTAACAAGTGTAATCACAAGGTGTTCATGTACACACTGTAAGCTGTTGGAGTTATTTGAATTAAAATTAGATTTTTTATAGACATAAGTGTGTCGACCTAGCTTATATTTTTTGTACTAGTATTTAACACATCTTATATCTCAGAAACCACAAAGCAGATATTTTTCAAACCAACAGAGTGTAATCACAAGGTGTTCATGTACTAACTGTAAGCTGTTGAAGTTATTTGAATTAAAATTCGATTTTTTATAGACATAAGTGTGTCGACCTAGCTTATTTTTTTTCTACTAGTATTTAACACATATCTTATATCTCAGAAACCACAAAGCAGATATTTTTCAAACCAACAGAGTGTAATCACAAGATGTTCATGTACTAACTATAAGCTGTTGGAGTTATTTGAATTAAAATTCGATTTTTTTATAATTTATTTTCGTAGCACATGTGACAGGTTTGGAAGTAGTCAAAACAAATCAATTTAAATCCAGCAGATTTGACCACAACGTGACATTATTAAGGAATTGTTCACCTGAGGAACCCTCGTGGTATAAAGCCAGCTATGAAATATATTTTTTAAGCTTTTATTTAGCTACATTTAAAAGAAAGAACGCCGATCGACCCCACCCGCGCGTGCATGTGACGTGCACGTGTCGACCTACTTTGTTAAATCCAGCTGATCTGACCACATTGTGAAATTATTAAGGACCTGTTCAGCTCAAGCACCCTCTTGATATAACGTCAGCTATGAAATATATTTTTTAAAGCGTTTATTTAGCTACATTATATAGAAATAAAGCCGGCTCACGTGCACGTGGCGAAACTACTTTTTTAAATCCTGCCGTTTTGACAACAACGTGAATTTATTAAGGAATAGTTCAGCTTAAGACACATCTTTGCTATAATTTTAAATACAAATAATTGTTTTTACCATGTTAATCTTGTAAAGTCCTTCCGTCTTTGCTCCCTCGCGGCAGCCACTTCCTCAAACTCAGTCCAGCCTCCTCCCCACGGTTCGGGTCCAGCCGGCCTCAGCCCTGCTCTGAGATTAGTCCGGAATCTTGGTGCGGCGCATCTGTGAGGTGGAAATGCTGTCAAACGTGCATTTGGCATGCAAATATGACGTCACCTCCGACCCGCGCCACCAAGTGGAAAAGGGGCATAATATGTTGTTGTTTTAAAATTAGCTCTTTTTTTAAATTACTCATTTGACTTACAGTTAGTGCTACTAGCTTAAGATAACTTACCGAAAGCCGCCTGCGCGCGCCGCCATTTGCAGCTCCTTTTAGCATTAGCCCACCTCCGAGGCTAAAGATAGCTTTTCCTCTTCCGGCACACCACCAGCTCCGCTCGTTGCATGCGGCGCTTTTGGGAGCGATCGCTGCTTCAGTCCACACACACACAAAGTTCACCAAGTGTCTCCAGTTAATTTATCCGTATGAGGCAACCTCTGACCGGACCCCACGGACCTCAAAAGCCAGCAGTTCCCAGCAGCACCCACACGCAGATGGTGCCTTCGCCGGCGGTCTGCTCGTTTTATTTCTGCCGGCTGCATGTTGGGAGCGATCGCAAAAAATTGAACTAAAACGTAAAAATAACAATTATACTTTATTTATAAAGCCATTTAAAACAACCACAGCTGCAACAAAGTGCTATACACATGGAATTAAGAACATTTAAACAAAAGATGAGATGAAATCAGGAATCAGGTGAGGGACTGGACTCAGGTTTGGGGTGGGTTGTGGCTACGGCTTGTGATGTCACAAGCCGCAGGATTTGAAAACGAGACAAATCTATCACAGACAAATAAATCTACTTAGAGTAAATATACCACTGGGTGCATTTCTTTAGCCCTAGGACTGTTTTTTTAATGAAGTACATACCCAAAGTTGAGAAAACCATTAAAAAGTGAATTTTGAATATGTGGTCCCCTTTAAATGCAGCAGATTTGACCACTCTATGACATTATTAAGGAACTGTTAAGCTCAGAAACACTCCTGCTAAACAGTCAGCTATGAAATATATTTTTATATCTGTTTATTTAGCTACATTTTAAGGAAATACAGCCTCCCAACTCGCACGCGCGTGCACGTGACGATCCTACAGATTTGACCACTACGTGACATTATTAAGGAGCTGTTCAGCTCAGGAACACTCCTGCTAAACAGTCAGCTATGAAATATATTTTTACATCTGTTTATTTAGCTACATTTTAAGGAAATACAGCCGCGCGCACGCGCGGCGATCTTAGTTTTTAAAATCCTGCAGTTTTGGCCACTACGTGAATTTATTAAGGACACGTTCAGCTGAAGACCCATCTTTGCTATAATTTTAAAAACAAATAATTGTTTTTACCGTGTTAATCATTTACAGTACTTCCGTGTTCGCTCCCTCGCTTCAATGAAAGCAGCTTCAGTCCACACACATTCCTCACATTCCTCCTCCCAGCGCGCATCAGCATGGGTAGTCACTGCTCAGAAATGACACCTAAGTTCATTGACCGTCAACCAGTTATTGTACTGGCAGACTTGGGGTCGCTAAGCCAATCTCTAGACTTGGGGTCGCAACACCAATCTCTAGAAAGAGAGTTTTCAGACAAAACTGTACAATCTGGTCTGACTTCCTCTCTAAACGGTCAGGATTTGCTCTCAAGGACAAGATTAAACCCAGCGGTACGGCCAGAGTCTCAGAGGCCAGGAAGTAATATAAATATATATAAACAATTTAATAATGAAAATAAACAACTGACGAGGCAGCAAAAACACTTACATGATAAATAGATGTGAGGGACACAGGAGGATACCCGACGATGCACCGACAATGACTGAGATGATCAGAACAGGGCTTATATACTCACAGACCAGACGAGACAAATTATGAACACCTGGGCATGAGACAGATTGGGGATGATTAACAAGAGACAAAAAGGAGAACAGATAAGGAAGGCCTAGCAGAGGGTACAATCCTTACAGTACCCCCCTCAAAATGGAGCTTAGTTATATAGTGCATTCCATCCCTCTGTGAGGGACCCCAAAGTGCTTTACAGCACCAGCTATCCACCCATTCATACACACATTCATACATTGGTAGTGGTAGACTGCCATGCAAGCGCCAGCCAGTACTACCGGGAGCAACTCGGGGTTAAGTGTATCGCCCTAGGACACAACTTCATATGGTGCGGGAAACCGGGATTCAAACTTCCAACCTTCCGATCGGGGGATGACTGCCATTGCCACTACACCACAACCGCCCCAAAAGACACTCCCTGGCATCCCCAGAAACTTCCCCCAAAAACCTAGGGCAGGCCGAGGGAAGAACTGCAAGGATGGAGGGCATGAGGAAGACAAAGGGACACAAGGAAAACATAAGGGCAAGAAACCAAAAACCGGTAGGACGAAGCCTGGGAGTAAACATAACTAGACACAAAGACTAAACTGTGGGAACCAAACACAAAGATTAGACCTAAGAAATTATCAAAAGTTCAAAGGAGGTGACCAGAAGGTTGTCATCAGGCAACGCTCAGTCGGACGGGTGGCTGGAAGGCTGTCCATCAGGCAGAGGTACGTCGGACGGGTGGCCGGGAGGCCATCCATTAGGCAGAGGTACATCGGGCGAGTGGCCTGGAGGTCATCCATCAGGCAGAGGCACGTTAGGTGTACGCCTGGGAGGCCATCCAACCGACAGAGGTACGTCGAGCAGACAGCCGGGGTGTCGTCCATTAGGCAGAGATACATAAGGCGGGTGGCCGGGAGGCCGTCCATCAGGTAGGAGCACATCAAGCGGGTGGTTGGGAGGCCGTCCATCAGGCAGGAGCACGTCGGTGGGCTGTCGTCAGACGGCGAGACGCCGGACGTGTAGTCGTCCGACGGTGAAACGTCTGGTGTGTAGTCGTCAGACGGCGAGACTGCAGGTGAGCAGATGTCAAGCGAAGAGTCATCAGATGAAGAATCATTAAGGGGGGAATCATCAAGAGAGGAGTCGTCTGGCGAGTAGTCTGCAGACGGCGAATCGCCAAGCGAGGAGTCGTCAAGCGAGGAGTCGCCAGGAAGGGAGTTACAAGGAGAGGAGTTGTCATGCGTACGGGCTTCAGGCGGCGAGACGTGTGGCGTGCGTCAGCAGGCGTCGACAAGTCAAGCAAAACGCTGTCAGCGGGCGTTGACAAGTCGAGCGAAGAGCCGTCAGCGGGCGTCGAGTCGAGCGAAGAGCCGTCAGTGGGCGTCAACGAGTCGAGCGAAGAGCCGTCAGCGGGCGTCAATGAGTCGAGCGAAGAGCCGTCTATAGGCATCGACGATTCGAGCGAAGAGCCATCAGCGGGCATCGACGAGTCGAGCGAAGAGCCGTCAGCGGACGTCGACGAGTCGAGCGAAGAGCCGTCAGCGGGCGTCGACGAGTCGAGCGAAGAGCCGTCAGCGGACGTCGACGAGTCGAGCGAAGAGCCGCCAGTGGGCGTTGACGTGTAGAGCGAAGAGCCGTCTGCGGGCGTTGACGAGTCGAGCGAAGAGCCATCTACGGGCATTGATGAATCGAGCGAAGAGCCTTCTGCGGGCGTCGATGAGTCGAGCGTAGAGCCTTCTGCATGCGTTGACGAGTCGAACAAAGAGTCTTCTGCAGGCGTTGACGAGTCGAGCGAAGAGCCTTCTGCAGGTGTCGACGTATAGGCGTCGGCAGTGCTCGGACCCTCTGTAGACGTAGAGGCGTCGGCGGCGCAGGGACCCTCTGTAGACGTAGAGGCGTCGGCGGCGTAGGAACCCTCTGTAGACGTAGAGGCGTCGATGGTGCAGGGACCTTCTATAGACGTTGTGGCATCTTGAAATGTTTGAGAGTCGGGATCTTAGGCGCTAGAGGCAGGAGCTGAAGAGCCAGAACCAGGAGCCGAAGATACAAAACAAAACAAAAAACAAAAACAAAAAAGTAGAAACATTTCATCTTTCATACGAAAGACTTCTTCAGTCTGAGGAGCTGTATTCAGCTTAGTCTTATAAATAACACCTTCTCACAGTGGATCAAACAGTTTGCTGCTGACAGTCAAAAACAGCTGCTCACATGATCAAGGAGGACCATTGATGGATCATTAGCACCCTGATGGCTGTTTGCTATTCACAGGGGACTGAGTGATACAAGCTATAACAGTATAGTAAGAGGGGGACAGTACAGCCTTGGACATATCTTGGATTAATCGCTAGTGCATTTACTGCTTATTCAGCTGCTGAATAAATCAACATTATCGCAAGAAGGAAGCTTGTATTTGTAACGGAAAACAAATGGAGGTACAGGTTTTTCTGTTGGTGCTCAGACACAATCAGACTCTTTAACCTACAGCAGGCTATCAAAATGTAAGTCTCAATCACGGCACACATTCACTGCCAAATTCACCCAAAAAGTTCTGTGAACAAATTAAAAACAGCATGCACTTTTCAGCTTATGGCTAAGCTAACAGGAGGTCTAGGCCTATAGGAGATAGCTTCTCAGAGGATCCATCAGTTCACTAAAACCTTTTGTAGTTTGCTCAAACATTGCTTACAAGACACCTTTTTCATCCAAAAATATTGTAAATTTATCAGCTGTGATTAGGCCTGAGCAACGAAGAACTGCGAAGGCCTATTGTAATTGCAGTGTTTCAGGCCCGAGCTGAAATTTTTCCGCCACATGAATTGGCCTTTTGGGGGCCTTAACATATCCCAAAACTCACCAAATTTGGTGGACGCATAAGGACTGCTGAAACAAAAGAAACGGCTCAAGAGCGCCACCTGGAAAATTTAAAAATACCCTCCGCGTTAGCCTTAGTTTGTTGTAGAAGCATGAAATTTGGTACACTTGTCCAATTCCCCAAGATGCACAGAAAACCCTCTGGCACCAATGTTGCACGATAAACAGGAAGGTGGCCATTTTGGGGCGCTGTCCCAAATTTCACACCTTTTTGGCGGTTTACAACCTCTGCATTTGAAGAAACTCCTCCTAGGGATTTTACTCAGTTGGTTTCAAACTTGGCTATTTGGTTCATAAGGCATGGGGGACAAAAAGTTATTTAAATGGTTCGTTTCGGAGCATGATGAAGGGGCGGGCCAGACCTCCTCGTCTGGTCCCCTGCAAGACTGAATGGTCAAATCATGACATCACTTAAGTCACACACCCTGACAACAGGAAGTGTAAAGTTTTAAGTTGAACGGTCCCTATCTGACCCCTATTACCTAATCAGCATGATAGTGTGTCCAGTGACCCAAGACATGTTGGTGTAACTTGCTTTCCAACACTGACTGGAGCATGTGGACGTCACAACGTGACGAAGTAAGACGAAACACTGTCGCCATATGTTTGGCTCTAAATTCCACAGATTTGAACCAAGGTGCACCGAAACAAGTATGATCGATCATTATCCACCCCTTGAACAGGAATCCATGATAATTGGCCAAAAGCCTCAACAGCGCTCCCTAGAAATTTTTTAAACCTCAGCCCCAAGCCATTTTTTTTGCAGATAATTCTGAAACACTGTGAACATCTGTATCTTCTCATGACCTATGAAAAAGTATCTTGGAGCCCTGTCCAAAGCCAACTGGATGTCAGCCATTTTGGGTCAAAGAGTCATTTTTGGGCATTTCTAATTGCAAATTTTAACAATCTCCTCCTCAGGATTTTGAAGGATTGCCTTCAAACTTAGTGAATATGCCCTTAACACATTAGGGAGTAAAAGTTATCAAAACCTTGCATTTTTGTATATGTTAAAGGGGTGTGGCCTGGCTTCAAAGTTGCGCTTCATGCCGTAAACTTCTAAATGCTATGACTTTCACCTTGAAAGACTGAAATGCACCAAACTTGGCATGATTCATCCCTGTTGGATGCCCAATGATCCTCTGTGTCGTGTTCTGATGTCATTAAAGCCTGCCCCCTCAGAACAGGGAGTCACCTTTTTTTTTAAAAACTTGATAAGCTCCCTCTCTGACACCCTTGACCTAATCAGGATGATCCTGTGTTAGAAGACATATAACAAGATTATGTTTATGTTTATTAAATTTGTTCATTTTTTTACAAAAGAAACAATACAAGACAATCTCATAAATGATAGTGTACAAAATATATAAAAATGAAAAGTAGCAGAAAGAAGAATAAATCTTATTATATCTGCTCCTTACTTCCAACAATCAGATTAAACAACAATAATCAACCATGTAAACAATAATAATCTTCAACCAACTTTTTCCAACAATCAGATTAAACAATAATAATCTTCAACCAACAGTACAAAATGACTAACTCTTTCTAATTTTCTAACTAATACAATACACATTACGCTATTTCATTTTTTTTTAACACATTTGTTTTGATCATTTTCTTAAATGTAAACATTGACTTGGCATTTTTAACTACATTCTCCAAGCCATTCCATAATCTAATTCCCTGGATTGAGGTAGAACGTCCCTTCAAACTAGTTCTGAATTGTGGTTTTACAAACATCTCTGTCCCCTTAAGATTATAACAACTTTGTCTTTTAACAAAATGCATTTGGATATTTAAAGGTAATGCATTATTTTGAGCCCTATACATAACTGATAAAATATTATAGTCTACCAAATCATGGAACTTCAATAACTTTAGTTGATAAAATAATGTACTTGATGGATGACGGTAATGTTTTCTAGTGATAATTCTTACAGCTCTTTTCTGTAATACAAAAATAGGCTTTGTGATTGTTTTACACGCATTCCCCCAAACATCAATACAATAGATTAAGTGTGGAACAATGATTGTGTTATACAACAAATACCAGTGACGTGCGGTGAGGTTCATGGCTGGTGAGGCACACTGACTTCATCACAGTCAGATCTTATATACATGAACCCTACAGAGTAGTTTATTCGCCATTTGATTGGAAGTAGTTAACAGGTTGTGTTTAAAATTTCACATCGGCAATCTTTACACATACAAACAAACAATGATGAGTCCAGCTAACAACAAACAACAACACAAACCCACACCCCACTGAACATAAGAGGATCTGCGGTGGAAGTCATCTCCAGCTACAACTACTTGGGTGTACACAATGAATGACTACATCAGCTGGAGCAACACCAGCCTGATCAACAAAGCTCATCAGAGACTCTACTTCCTCAGACAGCTGAGACGAGCTGGTCTGAGAAGCTCAGTCCTCACCTCCTTCTACAGGTGTGCAGTGGAGAGCATCCTGTGCTCCATCATCAACATGTGGCATGGAGGCTGCACAGAAGATGTTGGAGTCAGTCTCCCCACCATCACAGACATCTACACCTCCAGATGCAGGAAGAGGGCCACCTGCAAGCATGAAAGACCCCACTCACCCAGCACACACACTTTTTGCCCCACTCCCCTTAGGACGGAGGTTGAGGAGCATCAAATGTAGAACCACTAGACTGAGGAACAGCTTTTACCCTGAGGCTGTTAGACTCATGAATATCTAACCACATTACACTCCAATGCTTAAAGTGCATGTTTCATGTTAGTTTTTTGGGCAGAAACATAATATTTAGAGGTAATAAGTAATTTTGATAATCCTCCCTGCTTTCCAAATTAATACCAATAGCCTTACAGACACAAATCAGGGGGAAACTGAGCCTAAAAAAAACGCGCGGTTTTGGAGTCACGTGACAGTGACGAAAGTAGAGGGGGCGTCATAGTCGGAAGTTGTTGTTTTGTATTGAGTTGTATTGAAGTGAAAAAGGTCCAATAATGGTCATAATGGTTAATATTTGTGTGTGCGGGGGTTGTTCGAACTCCAGTTTGTCTGGACATCGATTTCCTGCACCAAAAAAACCCAGCTTTCAGAGCTTGTGTGAGGTTTGTCCAGATGAAAAGGCAGGATTTCACCAACAGAAGCGTCACGACCAACTCTGTGATTTGACAGCATTTGTCAAGGAGGATTACATCGACAGCGACCTGAACGAACACAGGATTGACTTCAGAAGTAAGGACATGAATATAATTTATTAATCTTTTGATTGAAAGTGGTTTAGGTTAGGAGCTATAAATTCCAAAATATACAGAGCTAAACCGCAGCTAGGTCCACCCGGTTGCGTCTTCAAAAATTAATAAAAAATCGAATTTCATCTCAAATGTGCTATACAGGCAATCGTTTAGTAAAAAAGCCCTGTATAATTACACTCTGAAAGCAGGAAAAATATCCAATGAGTGGTTTAGGAGATATGAATGACTTTAGATGGAAGAAAAAACGATGCTAATTTTATGCTAGCGCGACCTTGTTGCATGTCTTCAAAAATTAATAAAAAATCGAATTTCATCTCAAATGTGCTATACAGGCAATCGTTTAGTAAAAAAGCCCTGTATAATTACACTCTGAAAGCAGGAAAAATATCCAATGAGTGGTTTAGGAGATATAATGACTTTAGATGGAAGAAAAAACGATGCTAATTTTATGCTAGCGCGACCGTGTTGCATGTCTTAAAAAATTAATAAAAAATCGAATTTCATCTCAAATGTGCTATACAGGGAATCGTTTAGTAAAAAAGCCCTGTATAATTACACTCTGAAAGCAGGAAAAATATCCAATGAGTGGTTTAGGAGATATAAGTGACTTTAGATGGAAGAAAAAACGATGCTAATTTTATGCTAGCGCGACCGTGTTGCATGTCTTAAAAAATTAATAGAAAATCGAATTTCATCTCAAATGTGCTATACAGGGAATCGTTTAGTAAAAAAGCCCTGTATAATTACACTCTGAAAGCAGGAAAAATATCCAATGAGTGGTTTAGGAGATATAAGTGACTTTAGATGGAAGAAAAAACGATGCTAATTTTATGCTAGCGCGACCGTGTTGCATGTCTTAAAAAATTAATAGAAAATCGAATTTCATCTCAAATGTGCTATACAGGAATCGTTTAGTAAAAAAGCCCTGTATAATTACACTCTGAAAGCAGGAAAAATATCCAATGAGTGGTTTAGGAGATATAAGTGACTTTAGATGGAAGAAAAAACGATGCTAATTTTATGCTAGCGCGACCGTGTTGCATGTCTTAAAAAATTAATAAAAAATCGAATTTCATCTCAAATGTGCTATACAGGGAATCGTTTAGTAAAAAAGCCCTGTATAATTACACTCTGAAAGCAGGAAAAATATCCAATGAGTGGTTTAGGAGATATAAGTGACTTTAGATGGAAGAAAAAACGATGCTAATTTTATGCTAGCGCGACCGTGTTGCATGTCTTAAAAAATTAATAGAAAATCGAATTTCATCTCAAATGTGCTATACAGGCAATCGTTTAGTAAAAAAGCCCTGTATAATTACACTCTGAAAGCAGGAAAAATATCCAATGAGTGGTTTAGGATGGAAAAAGTAATTGTTTAGGGAGCTAAGGCTAAAGTAGTTAAATCCATCAGTGGTGTAATTAATGCTGTATCTCTATATTTAGGCTATATGTAATATAAACCATTTTTAGCTTTAGGTAGTATATATCTAGAAGTTATTTGGCTAGATATTTGATGTAATAGTCAGAGATGACATACTTATGTCAAAACAACTTTGTAATCTGTCGCCTCCTCCTGGTGCGATCCCATATCTTTCTTAGCTAAAGCACAAACGTTCCCCTCCTGTGATGTCACTTCCGGTTTACCGCTGAGAGCACTATTTTTAGACAGAGTAGCGAGGGAAGACAAAAAAGGTAGTAGTAGCACATTTTATTTTGAGATATGATCCGTATTTTTGATGAAAATTGGAGTTTTAGACATGTTAGGTTGAAAAGGCAACAACATGTGTTTAAAGTGAAAGATACACTTTAAACGGAACTTCACCAGATTATCTAAAGGACATTCTTGCTCCATGTAGCCATATAGTGCAGTATGACAGAGATCTGAGCCTTGTTTGTGACATCTGTGGTCTCATCAACTTCTACAGCAACAAATGGGGCTGCACTGATTTCATTTTTAATGTCATTCCTGATTACATCACCGACCACTTCGATTAAATAATTCTGTATTCTGTTAGACAAGCCAGAAAATACAGTAGATGTCTCCAGATGTCTAGCTAGCCTGTCATTATTTTCTGCAAAAGCATGCAATAATTCAACATAGTTGCCACGATTGGCAGAGCCTGCACTCTCATCATTTCCACGAAAAGCTAGCTGCTGCTTTGCTAGGAAGCAGGTGGCCTATAAGATCTTTTAAAATTTCTCTGTTTTCTTTTACCTTGGCATTGTGGATGCTGATGTTGAGTTGTTGCTGTTCGTCCAAAGCCAAGTCAATCCTGGACATCCCGAATGTTTTTAGCGCGATCTGGCTTTGAATATGGGCGGCCGACTGCTCATGTTTATTGAGGCTTCTTGGCAAATTTTTCAGGTCACAATATCCCATCTGAGTCCAGACATTGTCAGAAGTTGAGAAAAGAGTCAGAGTCAGAGTCAGAGAGTCTTTATTGTCATTTGCACCGCATGTGGTACATGTGATGAAAACGAGATTATGTACACGAGGTCCCAGTTACATCCAACAACAAATGAAAGAGAAAAACAGTAATAACATCTAGAACTAACTAAGAAAAACATCAACTAGTAATACACTAAGCCTAATATAGTGGGAATAAACAGCAGCACGAACATGAGTTTGTATGAGCAGATGGTCACAGATGAACACAGATGAACACAGCAACAAGAAAACAGATCAGCATCAGTATGATGTGATATTTTGCAGTGTTTATTTTTTATTTTATTTTTATTTATTCATGAGTCTAACAGCCTCAGGGTAGAAGCTGTTCCTCAGTCTAGTGGTTCTACACTTGATGCTCCTCAACCTCCGTCCTGAGGGGAGTGGGGCAAAGAGTGAGTGTGCTGGATGAGTGAGGTCTTTCATGATGCAGGTGGCTCTTTTCCTGCATCTGGAGGTGTAAATGTCTGTGATTGTGGGGAGACTGACTCCAACAGACTTCTGTGCAGCCTTCACCACTCTCTGCAGAGCTTTCCTCTCTTCAACTGTGCAGCCTCCATGCCACACGTTGATGCTGGAGCACAGGACGCTCTCCACTGCACACCTGTAGAACGAGGTGAGAACTGGGCTGCTCAGACCAGCTCGTCTCAGCCGTCTGAGGAAGTAGAGTCTCTGATGACCTTTCTTGATCAGGCTGGTGGTGTTGTTGCTCCAGCTGAGGTTATCATTCATGTGTACACCCAAGTATTTGTAGCTGGAGACCACTTCCACTGCAGACCCACCTATTTTCAGTGGGGCGTGGGTGTGTTTGTTCCTTCTGAAGTCCACAATCATCTCCTTTGTCTTCTTCACATTCATGTGAAGATTATTCTCTTTGCACCAGCTCTCCAGGTGTTCCACCTCCTGTCTGTAGCTGGACTCATCATTGTTTGTGATGCATCCCACCACCGCTGTATCATCTGCAAACTTAACAATATGACAGCCTGGAAGTGTGGCTGTACAATCATATGTGAGCAGAGTGAACAGAAGGGGGCTCAGCACACATCCCTGAGGAGAGCCAGTGCTGAGGGTTATGGTGGAGGAGGAGAAGTTGTGGATCTTCACGGACTGTGGTCTGTCTGTTAAGAAGTCTAGTACCCAGTTACAAATAGAGGGGCTTAGTCCAAGTGTAGATAGTTTGTCTATCAGAGTTTGGGGGATCATGGTGTTGAAGGCAGATGTGAAGTCCACAAAGAGCAGACGCACGTATGAGTCCTTCTGATCCAGGTGGGTGAGAGCAGTGTGGACCACGGAAGAAATGGCGTCCTCTGTTGATCGGTTCTCACGGTATGCGTATTGATGAGGGTCCTCATTGATGTTGACGGTTGCCTTGATGTGGGACATGACCAGTTTCTCAAAACATTTAGCGACTATCGGGGTGAGGGCCACCGGTCTATAGTCATTCAGACCAGTCACTGTGGAGCTCTTTGGGACTGGGATGATGGTCGCGGTCTTCAGGCAGGTGGGAACTGACTCCAGTGCAAGTGAGGTGGTGAAGATGTCAGCCAGCACCTCACAGAGCTGGTCCGCACATTCCTTCAGAACTTTCCCTGGGATGTTGTCTGGTCCGGTTGCTTTATGAGGCAGGAGTAGCAGAAAAAGCAGGCAGGAGTAGCAGAAAAGGCGGTTTCTTGCTGGACAACCAGCGCGCGGAGCAGCTGCAGTCAAGCAGAAACCCAGAGTGGGCCCACACTAGACTAGCCCCTCCTCCTTCTCCTCCTGCTCTCCTTACGGAGCCGCGAGGCTAACATCGGATGGCAGTTTTTCACAGCCGTTTATGATCGCTCAGCAAACAAAACACGTTACTACAGTTTTTGACAAAAACGCTATACTTATTCACCAGCTAAACTATAGAAATTTAGTTTATATAGTAAAAGTATTTGGACATTTTAATAGCGACATAAAATGTGCAGGAACTGCACAGTCACCCGAGTGATTGCGCAATCGGCTGTTGAAGTGCAGCAGCAGGTGCCTCACGAACGTCTCTTCTCAGTATTTAAAGAAAAATAAGAAAAATTGGTGATTTTGAATAAAAAATAACTTAAAACTGCTTTAGTTTTAAGTAAAATAAGTTTATAATACAAATCAAAGGATAAATACAATAATTACATTTTTTTTTTCAATTTACATTTTTTCTTTTTTTCCATGATGACAGGGGAGGCACTGCCTCACTTGCATCCCCTGACTGCACGTCACTGACAAATACAGAGCTTTATCATTCAATAGGTCTCTGACGTTGTACAGTACTGCAATCGATTTAGCTATTTTTATTCTTACAGAATTTATGTGTTGTTTCCATGTCAGTTTGTCATCAATGATAACACCCAAAAACTTCACCTCACTCACTCTACAAATCTCAACATCCTCAATTTTGAGTGGAACATCAACAGTTTTCTTTTTATTACCGAATATCATGTAATTAGTTTTTTCTAGATTTAATGATAATTTATTTATTTTAAACCAAGTTTGTATCTTGACAAATTCCGTCTTTATCAATTTCAACATTTGTTCTATATCTTCACCTAAACAGAAAAAAGTGGTATCATCAGCAAAAAGTACACATTTAAGGAGTCCTGACACATTTACCAAGTCATTCACATATAAAATAAAAAGCTTTGGTCCAAGTACAGAGCCTTGGGGAACTCCACATGTGATATTACAGAGGTCAGATCTTACATCATTTATTTGTACAAATTGTTTCCTATCTTTTAAGTAGCTAGATACCCACTGTAATGCTGGTCCTCTAATACCATATTTGTTCAGTTTTTCAAGGAGAATGGTGTGATCAATAGTATCGAATGCTTTTTTTAAATCAACAAAAATACTGATACAATATTGTTTTTGATCGACAGCAGTAGTTATTTGTAGGGATGGGGCAGATCCAATCCAGTATCGGTATTGGTATCCGATACCAGCATTATTTAAGTATCGGGTATCGGATCAAACCTGCCGATACTTTTCCGATCCAGCTTCAAAGAGCATCATGTGGATGTCAAGGGGAGTGATGGGGATTCTAAACCCCTGTTACCTTAATAAAAACCACACAAAGATAAACAAGAGAACAGTGTTAAATCAGACAAACAACTTTGCAAAGGGGAATGGCTTTTAATGTCTTTTGAAACTTAGTTTGGTCTCAAATACATTGTCCTGCACAATTCCGAATTGTACTGGACATGACAAGCTATTTAAACAAGAAGGAGGTGGAGTTTTGACAGCTCTGACGTCTTACAGATAAAACAAACAAGTCATGGTTCTGATCAAACAAGAACATCTAATCCAAAGATTGTCAAGGCTAGAAGACTGTCTCTTCTGTATCAAGGAGCAAAGCAAACAACATGTTTGTACTATCAAATATAAGTGTTTAAAGGGAACAGAGAATATTTGATATAAGTGAGCTGGGTTATAATTATTGGGTCAGAGTAATTAGTTTTAGATGATAAATATTGAACATCTCCATCATTTCATCCTCTTTATCATATATAAACTGATCATTATCAATCAGGTGAGCGGTGCGGAAAACATCCTCTGAGGCCGAATTTCTAATTAGAGGCAAAAACTCACACCACCGTCCCGTGCCCCCACAGTAACGCCCTGAACATGCAGAATCACCTTTTTAGGATGGTTTGAGAGATTATAAAGTTTTGGAGAACTCTGTTGATTGTCATATTTCATGACTTATTTCAATGTTTGAGAGAAAGAAAGATTTTGAGGAGAATTTTGCAATGAGTATGGTCTCACTTTATGGCTTATGTCAAAAGTTTTAAAAGGAATAATATATTTAGCAGGGATTAGTCTATTTACCCACAAAAACCAAGTTTTTCCAAAGAAATAGAACTTTTGAGAAGAAACATATATATATATAAAGGAACTAATCTATTTGTGTTAAACAAATAAAAGAAATAAGCTATTTAATTGGTTTTAAAATAAAAAGAACCAATCTAATTTGTTTTAACCAAAGAACCAATCTAATTTGTTTTAACCAAAGAACCAATCTAATTTGTTTTAACCAAAAAACCAATCTAATTTGTTTTAACCAAAAAACCAATCTAATTTGTTTTAACCAAAAAACCAATCTAATTTGTTTTAACCAAAGAAAAGAAAAGAACCAATCTGATTTGTTGTGTTAAACAATTAAATGGAACTTATACACTTTCAAAGATGTGGGAAATAATTCTCAAACACACAACAAAATAGCCCTTTATGGGCACAAAAATAAAATAAGTTTGAAACTTCTTTGATATCAACTATTGCCCAGGAAAGTAAAAACAACCGGTTTGAACTTAAAAAATGAAATAGATCAACCATTCTTCTTCACAGCATCCATCCCTTTTTTTTTTTTTGTTTGTGGAATAAGTCCAGTTTTTTATTGTTGGGTCCAAGTCCATCTCATCTGGTGGGGGGGGGAAGTTCTTTGTGTGTGGAATAAGTTCATTTCATCCTGGGGGGGGAGAAGAGTCTTTTTTTCTTCTGGGGGGGAGCTTTTGTTCAAGTCTTCCTCTTCTGTGAGTTTCTGTGCGGGTCTTTTTCTTCTTGGGTTTCTGTCAAAGTTCATTCTTTTCTTTGGGGAGAGCTTTTTGTTCAAGTCTTTTCCTTCTTGGGTTTTAGTCAAAGTTCATTCTTTTCTTTGGGGAGAGCTTTTTGTTCAAGTCTTTTCCTTCTTGGGTTTTAGTCAAAGTTCATTTTTTCTTTGGGGAGAGCTTTTTGTGCGCCTTGTGGGTGGAGGGCATCAGGCAGTTTGATGGCTTCAGTCTTCAGACAACGGTTTCATGTAATCTTGTCTTGTCCAGCTGTCTGTTCCTGGGTGTTTAGTCCATTCAGGCATGAATTGCGGGCACAGTAGCAGGTAGCAACCCTGAATTGTGTGTGGCATAGTGTGGTCAAGCCACATTTCTCGACAAAGTGGGGAGCTTTGCTCTGACCAGATCCGTCTCAAAATCTGGCTCAGCGATCGTTCCAAACTTCTCCTTCAGGGGAGCACCGGTCACTCAGATGTAACAGCTGCTGCTTTTTCTCTCGAGAAGATGACGTGTCCTTTCCTCCACCTGTAGGGGTCCCGTCCACCCTCGTTTGCAGCCGTCCCTAGCAGGACCTCGAGTCAAGACGGGATTCACTGGCATCACTGGCAACTCCTCCTGAAGGAGTTCCGGAAACCTGTAGTCTTTTTGAGAGGAGAACTGGACACCAAAAAACTTGCAATTTGTCAAATAAAACTAAGACCTTCGGATCCCATGAGCCATTTGTGGTCTGGGGAAGGTCAAACTGTGGGTAGCTCCTTAACTTAACTTAAACTAAATTCTGTAATTGGCTATAATAATAATTGTTTCTTTAAATATAAAATAAAATTCCATTCTTACTATCTAAAACATTTGTATTTAATGGCAAAAACAACACAACTACAAATGATTTCATTCTTCAGTGAAAATGAGTAATCACTCACTCTGATTTGAGGTTATTTTAATTAGTAAGTTATTCTTAATTAGCATGATCATCAAAATGAGTAGCAGGAGACGGAGACGTTTTATACTCACCTAAAATACTTTACCTTTTTCATAGTCTGTAGAAAAAGTCAAAACATACATACAGACATAGACAGACATATACGTACAGACAGACATACATACATATAGACACACATACACATATACATATAGACAGACATACAGCTGTATAGACAGACATATGTGGTTCATGTTCTCAAAATAAGTCCAGTCTATAGTCAGGGTCAGTCGTGTTTTAAAAATATAGAACCACCACATTTCAAAATCAACCTTTCAAATCAACCTTTTGAATAGATCCAAAACTCCAGGGCGTCCCCCATCTTTTCTCTTTGGATCTGTTAAAAAATAAATACCTGTTTATCAAATGACATATACATACCTGTTTATTAAACAACATACATAAAGCAATGTGGTTTGTAGGTTTATCTGATTTATCCTACAGTACAACGTGCTTCTTAAATGATCCTTTAAATGGCTATGCTGTTGAATATAAAAATCTAAAAAGTTATTTTTTGTATAACTGATCATCTAATCAATGAATGAGCTGTTTCCTTTTATGAGCCTTCATTAATGTTATTAGTGATATATTCCTTATTATTATTAGTTATTTCTAGGAACACTTTCTCTTCCCTTTTTTTTTTGTTTTGTTTTCCTGTCTGCTTGGCTTGTTTCTATCGTACAGCACCTTGGTTGGCCCGCGTCCGCCAAAGTGCTCTATAAATAAAGTGGTATGGTATAAATAACAATCTAAGATTTAAAGCATAAAGCTATAAAAATTGTTTTAACAATAACTTCCTTGTGGCAAACCAGACCCACCAAAACGCACTCAGTCAGTTCAAGGACAATTGCTATCCTTCCTTCAGCTCCACAAAACTTTTGCATGAATGTTTGTGGAGACACAATTTTAATCTGTAAAAGAAAATATAAACATTAACTTGTTTCAGGGTTATGAGCTGGGATCATTATCTCTGTACCATCACGAAGTTACTGGAAGTGGAAAAATAAGTCGTCAGACCCACATAATATAAACTACAAATTCTGTGGCCTTGCTCTAGCAGGCCATATCATGAGAATGTGTTACATTAAATAAAATTAAGCAGACTGCAGTTTTGAAACACGATACCAGGATTATTGACAGATCTTCACAGATCCATACGGGGGGCATGACCTTCAGCTGGACAGTTGGCGTGGTTGACTTCAAGACCTGTTCTCTTTGTCTTTCTGGAGAACCTGTTCAGCTCCCTCTTGTCACAGCATCCAGTGAGATCTTTGTTTCTGGGTGAGATCTTTGCTCCTGGGTGAGATCTTTGTTCATCATCGATCCATCACACCCGGACCGCATATTCTGGTCATTTGTGTTTGATGACCGTGTTCTGACAGTTCTTTGTGAAAGTCTTTGTGGTGTCATTTGTTCAGAGAAAAGTCCAGTGCACAGCCCCCGTTCAGTGCCATAGTTCTTTAAGCCCCTCGATTGTTTATTTTGAGCAGGGCAGCCTGGGAGTCCAGCCTTGGTGTTCTCGGTGAAGTCAGAGAGCCAGTTCCGGACATGCCCTAAATATTGAATCTGATCCGATCCAATCAATAACCACAGTAGTTTGTGATTCAAAAATTCAGACGCTGCATGTGTGTTTGACATGGTCCTATCTTAATGAACTGTATGTACTACTAACTATGTGTTTTTGCAAGTGTCGTGAGGTCCAGGACTTACGTTTTCCTCTTTCCACAAACATCGCGAGGCTGCTTCTAAAATAAATAAAAAATGAGAAAATAGAAAAATGTAAAAATCCTTAACAAACCAGGTTCAAAGTAATCATGTTAATTCTATAAGCAATTACCTTGAATAGAGCCACCTCTGCAAGTCTGGTTTGCACAATGGAATTTTAAAATGTTCATTTACATAAAAGTGAATTTTCAACAGAGGCATCCCTTTTAATCTGATCTGCATAACAGATCTAAAATCATTAATTTACGTATGAGTAAAATTGTCAATTTAACCTGAAACTAGAAATTTTACCACTTTTCAGTGGTTTACTTATCAAAAGTTATATTATTATTACTGTATACACAGCCCCAATCTGTTTGAAATAAAAACAACCCTTCTTACTGCTGTCAAAGATTATGCATTGTATGGTCAAATGATATGTTATTCTAATTACCGTTCAAATATACCAGACTTCATTTTGCCTCTAATGGTCATAATTTATGCGAAACAACACCAAAATTAGGTTTTAACAGTGAAATGTGTCCTTCACTCCTGGCGAGTTGGCTGGATTCTTGTGCGTTTTTAACCTACTTGCTGAAAAGTTACTTCCAATAAAGCATTTTTATTATTAATCATTTCAGTCACATTATATAACTCTTAAAAGGAAACAGCACTTATAATCTACTTAACTGTGTAACAGCTCTTTAAAATTGATAAAACATTTTCAATGTATGCAAAAATCGTTTTAAAATGATGAATTTAAACTGAGCGTTTCAACTTACAATCTAGTCAAAAATCTATTTGACAAGAATATATATATTTTTTATTCTTTATAAGTGTCAAAGTTTTATCAATTTAGTTAAACTTTTAAAAGACAGAATTTACTGGCAAGTCTAAAAATAAATTTCTGCTAAATTTTTCTAAGACTTGTTATCCTAAAATGCCTAAACTTAATTTTGATCTGATTATGGTTGTTAATTTAAATTAACAAGCTTATTATAAAAGTTTAAATAGTCAATAATTGTAATTCAATGCAGTATACCGGTAATACTTGCTCTACTTCCCATTTATTTTGCATTAAATCCAAATATATTCCGCGTTTTATCAACATCCTATGCGACTGCTATAAAAACATCCAGTTCCTCTCACTTCACCTCGCAGTAACAGACCCTACTCAGAATCTGAAAACATGAACTGAACCTCTCTGGATGACCAAGATAAAACTGTTTTTGTTTCATGAATGTTACTTTTCTGTTCCCCTCAGATAATCACAGGTGTCTGTGAGCATAGTTGCCAAGTCCGCTCATCATAAGCTACTCTGGGCTCTTTGTTTTCTGTAGTCGCTTATCGTGGTTACTTGGGCTTACTTTGAACTTAAAGTCGCTTATTTGGGCTTGTTATTCATTTCACTTTATTCTTCGTCTAGTGACAAAACCACGCTAAAATTAGCTCCAATAAGTGGGGAAATATGGGGAAATAATATAATTAAAAAATGGGAGAAAAGGGCGCATACTTAGCATGGTTAGCTGTTCAATTTTTTAGTTTATTTTTACTAAGTTGTACGCAGCTTTCATGAATGTCTATTGTTGTCATTGTCAAGTGTTGTCATCACTCTTCATTTAAAATTCAGATCTCAAATGAGTCCCAGAGGTTTAATGGGATTAATCTGTATAAATATGCAAAATGTATCTTTATTTTTTTTTAGAGTGGCTATGTTTTTCAAAGTGTTTAGCATAATTTTTGCCGTTTGTATGCAACGTCATAATAAATGTATGTGTATACTGGTCAAAAACGGTCTTAGTTTTACACAATGGGGTGGGTTGCCAGTTGGGCTCGTTTTGGGCTTGTTTTGGGCTGGTCGTTTGCTTCTGTCGCGAGATCTGGCAACACTGTATCAAAGTTCTCATGACAACAAGGCCTCCTGAATTCTTGCCTCGTCATCATTCAGCTTTTTTGACAGAACTATTTCGATAAAAATTGGTAAGCGAATTCTCAGTTTCTTTTTGCAGAGAAAACAATTTAGAAACGTTTGGTTTCACAGTACAACGGCATTTGCACTGTCTTCGGACGGACGAAGCTTTTAGCTGGCGGCTCCGTCAGCATTAGCTTAGCTTTCATTTCCGATAAAAAACGTAATTTTTGGATTATGTAAAATCGGATCTTTCTTCGTCAGATTTTCATGATAAAAACGGATCTGTCCGCTTGGTTCAGCGAAACAATTTGGAGTCTTTCTCGCTAAAATTTTATTAAATCGGACCGCTGATGTGGGCGCCAGGCCTACTGTTAAAACGTCCTAATTTAACGTTGTTAAGCCTTTAAAACCTAAAGTATTTGGATTAGAATTTTATAAACTAGATTGATCAAATACTAAAGTCTTTTTGTCGCATTCGGCTACATTCATGATTTAAAAAAAAGTATTTAAATATTTATTTTATATTTAACCATAAGTTTTTTTTGGTCCTGTATATCAGAGATGATTATGTAACTTTTTATAATTTTTCTTAACATCAGGAAAAATACAATGGGAAATGTTTGCAATCAATCCTCTCTCAGTCACGTTTTAAATGGAATGCTGAAGTAAGAAAGTAATAATTTGTATATGTGTGTTCACAGATCCACCGAGAATTCTCCAAGCAAGACAATCAAATTTCTTGGTTTGTAAAATTATTTAAATAAAAATCTACTTGTCAACATCAACTTTAGTTCTCGTGCCATATTTATGTTTATTTTTATTTTATTTATGTATGTTTCATTAGTACTGCCTCTCTGTTAGCACAGTACTTTTCTTGTAAGTAAATACAGCATAAATTTTCACACAGACGGGGAAGGAGGGGGTGGGGGAGGGAGTGGGGAGGAGGGAGTTTGTCAGTTTCTGCTCCGAAACCA
>JBBPBX010057148.1:12522-22532 GCA_038048925.1 Garcialebias charrua | reverse complement strand
CTACTACCTCATACATATACTGTGCACATTAACTCATACGCTGCTTTGCCACTTTGCAAATGTCAATACTAGAAACCTTTAGTTTATTTTAGTTATACTTTTTATACTCTTTTTTTATACTAGTATGCAAAAAACTCAGGACAGTATTATGTTCATTAAATGTTTAATGTTTTAGCTTTAGAGTTGGTGTAAATTTTATGTTCATTGAATGTTTAATGTTTTAGTTTTAGAGTTGGTGTAAATTTTCATACTCTTATACCACTATGCAAAAACTCAGGACAGTGTTAGTTTTACTATTTTATGCTTATGTCTATTATTATATGTTCAGTGTTTCAATGTTTAGATGTTTACTGTTGCACCGAGGGACTGAGAGAAACGCAATTTCGGTCCTGTGTATGTCCTGTACAGTACATATTGCAGATCTGACAATAAAGTTGACTTTGACTTTGACTTGACTTTGATATATCTCAGACGTGACCGGTGTCAGGGACTCTTGTTAGCCAAGATAGCTTCTAAAAAAAATTAGCCGAGAGCCCGGAGCAAACACGTTGCTATGTATGCATTTTTAAATTATGTCTGCGCCATCAGGTAACATCTGTAATTTTTTTATTCAGGGAGTGTTTATTAATGAGAGTTTTGGAAGATTTACTGTCTCAAAATGATATCTCAGACGCGATAGGACATGCTCCGCCATTATTATTTAAATGCACGTTGGAGCGTGCCTTCCCGTTGTCACGTCAAGATGACATTTTGCGGAAATGCGCAGATTTTTAGGGGCGTATCCCAGAGAAAAAAACTACCATAACTTGGAATAAAAATTTAATATATTTATAATTTATTATGCAAAAACGACCAGAGCTCAATGATATAAGATATATATGTTCTGACAAATATTCAAATTTACAAAATCATGTCACAATACCTTTAATGCTCAATTCCGATTAAAAACAAAATCGGATCTGGGTCGGATTTGCCTGCAGTGTGAACGTAGCCATAGTAAAATCCCTGATCCAAGCAGGCCAATGGCTGTCTGTAATGTTGTTCTTATAAACGAAAAGTCACTCAACATCCCATCTTTGACTGGGAAAGGTAATCCATAAAAACTCTGCTTTTTCAGATGAATACATTTGTATTTTCAGGTTCCAAGTGTCGTTTTAGGTTTTTTGGTGCTGATGATATTCCAGTGGATTAGAACAGCACCTCGTTAAACTCACTTTAGACAATCTAAAGTCTAAAAACTGCCATCATTAGGCCTCTTCTGAAAAATTCTAATTTGGATCCCGACATTTTTTCTAATTACCGCCCAATTTCCCACCTCCCATTTCTGTCCAAAGTGCTGGAGAAAGCAGTTGCTGCTCAGCTGCAGGACCACCTACAGCAACACTCTCTGTATGAGAAGTTCCAGTCTGGATTCAGAGCAGCTCACAGTACTGAGACTGCACTGCTGAGAGTAACAAATGATGTCCTCATGGCTGCTGACACTGGTTCTCCCTCCATCCTTGTCCTCCTTGACCTCACTGCAGCCTTCGACACTGTGGACCATAGTATCCTCCTCCACCGTCTTCATGTGGAGGTCGGTCTCTGTGACACTGTCCTGGACTGGTTCAATTCTTTCCTCTCCAATAGGCTGGAATGTGTTAGCCTTGGCAATGCCACTTCCCAGACAGTCGGTGTCTCCTGTGGTGTCCCTCAGGGGTCAGTTCTGGGGCCCCTGCTGTTTTCCCTCTACATGCTGCCTTTAGGTCAAATTATTAATCAGTTCAACATTTCTTTTCACTGCTATGCCGACGACACACAGCTTTACATCAGGACTGGAGCATCATCATCATCCCTATCTCCATCTTCACTCACTGTTCTCTCTGCCTGCCTGGAGGAAATAAAGGCATGGATGAATCAGAACTTTCTTCAATTAAACTGCTCGAAGACTGAGGCCATATTGATTGGCACCCCTCACCAGATACAAACATCAACTTTAACAACAATCTCCTTCTCTGGTCAAGACATCCCCCTCTCCACCTCTGTTACAAATCTTGGAATAAAAATGGACTCTCATCTTACATTTGAAAATCACATTAAGCATCTGTTTAAAACCTGCTTCTTCCATCTTCGAAACATCTCCAGACTTCGCCCATCTCTGACTTTTCCTGATGCTGAGAAACTCGTCCATGCCTTTGTCTCCTCCAGGCTCGACTACTGCAACTCCCTGTTTATTGGTATCCCTGGCAAAAACCTTCAGAAACTTCAATACATTCAAAACAGTGCAGCAAGGATTCTGTTGAGAGTTCGTAAATTTGAACATATTACACCCATTCTCCATAACCTCCATTGGCTTCCTGTCACCTACAGAATTCAGTACAAAACTGCTCTCATTACCCATCAATGCTTGCACGGAACTTCACCTGACTATCTAAAGGACATTCTTGCACCATATTCACGATCACAGAACAGTAATTTCCTTCATATTCCTCGGACCAAATTGAGGACCATGGGAGACCGAGCATTCTGTGTGGCTGCCCCCCGCCTGTGGAACTCCCTCCCTGACGACCTGAGAGCTCCACAGTCACTGGTTGACTTTAAAAGCAGCATAAAGACTTTTCTTTTTAAGCAAGCCTATTCTGCCTCCACATGATTTTATCTTTGATCTTAGCTGATATCATTATTGATTTTACTTGATTTTATCACTTGTTTTATTTTATTTATTTTTTAAGCAAGCCTAATCTGCATCCACATGATTTTATCTTTGATCTTAGTCGATATTATTATTGATTTTATTTGATTTTATCACTTGTTTTATTTTGATCTTTGCTTTGTTACACTTTGTAGCACTTTGAGATTTTTATTAATGAAAAGTGCATTATAAATTGAATTCATTATTATTATTATTATTATTATTATTATTATTATTATTATTATTATTATTATTATCTATAGTATGTGTGTGAGACTTTGTAATTAAGCTAATAAAAACTAAAACAGACCTCAATTTCAAAACCTAAAAAAATCATAAACCAAACATTGTGAATTTTCATCAGTTGTGACCAAATGGCTCTTCTAGAAGGGCAGAGACGCACTTTTGTTGTAGGACGGCAGAAGCTGGGTTACATGTAGAAATAAAAACTGGACTTTTTGTTCTACATGTCTTGATTTTCTTTAAATTTTAATCAAATTTGTGCAGCACTTTAAGTGATCGCAACATCTCGGATGGTAACGGAGAAGTCACCTGTGACTGACAGTTGTTTCAGATGATAATTTCCCAATCCAAATATAACCAGCTCACACACAGAGATGTCAGGGTCCGCCTATGTGAGTTCAGTTCTGTTGAGTCTTCAGTGTCTCCGGGGAGGCCTAAGCCAGGCCAGAGGACATCACTACCACCGGTAGTCAGCGTGTTTGTGTGTGTTCAGATTTCAATACAGTACACACTGTGAGCTTTAAAGCATGAGTTATTCTGCAAACTAAAAACTGACCTGACTTAAACGCCCCGTGCTTCACTCAGACTCTTCAAACGTACGTTCGGTGCTCCTGCTTCCTTCCATACATTTACTTTGAGGGAACTCAGAGAGTCATAACCTCTTCAGTAGGGGTGTAACGATACACAAAACTCTCGAGACGAGACAAATTACAGAGTTCGCGAGAACGAGACGAGATTTTATTATTAGTTCAAGAAAACTTCAAAGATCAGTTTTATGCCGCAAAAAGGCTTTTATTCTGTTTTAACATGTATTACAAACTCAACTGATGTCTTCATTTTACTGATTGAATCTCCTTAGACCTTAGAACGTTCAACTTTGTTTAAAAAAAATAGATATTCACGCAGGACTTTCCAAAAATTGAACATAAATATCCGCATCAGCACTGAATCTGCAGCCGTCACTCACCAGTGTTGCCAGATTGGGCGGTTCACCGCGATTTTCCTTCTGACTTTTGCGGGTAAAGAGTGCTTTGGGTGGGTGGGACTCTATCTGGCAACACCGGTCACACCGGTGTTTACACAAGTGTGTCTTTACATTCGGGGCAGCGTCGGCAGCGCCGGGACCCTCCATCAATGTAGAGGCGTCTGCGGCACCGGGACCCTCCATCAGTAGTTGGGGCGTCTTCTATAGCAACTTCATCCGGCGAAGCCATGCTGTCCGTGACGCTGACTTGCTAGGGGCTGCTAGCATTAGCGACTCGCGAGACAACGTTACCTCTCAACGAGAGATATCGCGGGAGTTTAATATCACCCCTAATCTTCAGCTAATATGGGTCGATGCATCAGTAATATGGGTTGCAGATAGCCTGGCCCTCGCCTTCCTACGCAGCTCCGCTCAATTCTCATTTCCCTTCACTGCTCCGTCTGGGACTTCTCCCATAGAGAAGGATTTCGCCGGCAGATTTTTGACCGGACCAATCAGAGAACAGAAGGCGGAGTTTCCGGACCAATCAGAGAACAGAAGGCGGAGTTTTGAACGACGTCGATTTCATGCGCAGTTTGCCCTGCTCAAAATGGCTGCCTGCACGAAGGAATTTACAAGAAAACACGGTAAAAAACTATTATTTCTTTGCTGAGAAAAAATATATTTCTTAGCTGACGTTATAGCAGAAGGGTTCCTGAGCTTAACAGTTCCTAAATCAATTCACGAAATGGTCAAATCTGCTAGATTTAAATTGTTTCGGTTTGACTTTTTCCAGACAGCCTCGGGGGCGCTACGAAAATAAATTATAAAAAATCGAATTTTTTCTCAAATGTTTCATCCAGGCCAACAGTCAGTAAATTAGAGCCATATAATTCCACACTGGTAGCAGAAAAAATATCCACCGAGTGGTTTCTGAGCCGTTTATCTGAACAGTTAGCCTGGCCCTCACCAGGCTAACTGGACTGGACAGGCTAACGTGACGTATGTTGCAGCTCCGCGCAAATTCAAATTTTGAAAATACCCTCCACATTGGCTTTAGTTTGACATAGAATCATGAAATTTGGTACACTTGTCCAATTCACCAAGATGCACAAAAAACCATCTGGCATCAACGTTGTACGATAAACGGGAAGGGAAGGTGGCCATTTTGGAATGCTTACTAAATTTTCCCATCTTTTTGGTGGTTTACAGCCTCCGCATTTGAACGAACACCTCCTAGGGATTTCGCTCAATAGGGTTCAAACTTGGCCGGTTTCTTCATAAGGCACGGAGGACCAAAAGTTATCAAAATGGTTCGTTTTGAAGCATGCTGAAGGGGCGGGGCCAGATGTCAAAGTCAGACATCTCGCCATGAAAAACGAAACGCTAATAGCACCTACACGAAAACTGTCTAATACATCAAACCTTCAGTGATTGACGCACATCCGGTCCCCTGCAATACTGAATGGTCAAATCATGACATCACTTAAGCCATGCCCCCTGACAACAGGAAGTGTAAAGTTTTACGTTGGATGGTCCCGATCGGACCCCTGTTACCTAATCAGCATGACAGTGTGTCCAGTGACCCAAGACATGTTGGTGTAATGATTTTGTTTTTACAAAGTTAATAACTCTAAAAAAAGTCATATAATAAAGTTAATATCGTCAATTAAAACAGGAGAACAAATATCACAAAAATCGGACTTCTTTTGAGTCAATCATGACTTATTTTTTCCGTTTCATTTATTCTGTTTTAAATAAATACATATTTTTAGGATTTTTTTTCTACATGAGATCTGCCAACGCCCTTTCACATCTACAAGAAAGAAGCCAGAAACTGCAGGTCCTGTCTTTAAACTCTGATGTGTAAGAAACTGAAGGATAGCAAAGATACAGACACGTCGAGAGGATAATCTGCCCTCGGGCCCGTCTCTCGCCCCGACCTGCCGCAGAGATGCTCGGGCTGACTTCACGCTCTTCTCTGACCATATAAGCCTGTTTCATGAGCACTTCACAGCTCGCGGGACTCCTGTCAGTCCTTCGGCGGCATCTTTGTGTGTCTAGCACCAGGGGAGGTGTAGTCAATTGTAGCTTAGAGTGTCTGTTGCGGGTGACTTATGTGGATTTGCCTATTACATTTACTGGCCCCTGTCGCCATGGCAACTCCAGCAGTCAGCGCTGACACAACCGGAGAGGGGCGAAGAAACACCCGTGGAAATGGACACATAAGAGTTAATCCCGTGTGTGTGTGTGTGTCTGCAAAACTCACACACTGAAATGGTACATGACGGGGTTAATCCCCACCGTGTGTGTGAGCGAGTGTGTGTTTAGTGGAGTGATGGAGAGGAGGTGGGGGTGAGAGGTGTGTCGGGATAAGGCTTGAAGGGCTTACACACACCGTCTCTTTCGCTCTCAGGCGTAGGGCAGGCCTTATCTCCAACCAGCACCCCAAGCAGCAGCATGCAGCGTGCACACACACACACACAACACACACACACACACACACACACACACACATTGCTGCCCAACCTCCCATCGCACCAGCTATCCTCATTTTCCAACTTCACAGTCACACCTTAAGCCACAATCCACGCTTGTGAGGTGATTAAAGCTGGAACGTGTTTGGAGCTGAAGGACCAGTCAGATGTTTTCACTGAAGTCCAGATTTACTTTGGGAGCAGGGTGGACTTGTTCCACGCACAAAAAGAAACAAATTTTCACTTGTTATTTAGCTGTTTTTATTTATTCATTTGAGATCAAGGTGTGGGAACTTGGGGTGCGGAGGGTGCTGCGGCGCCACATTTCTCAATGCAGTTTCGTCTGCTTTGCTGCCCCGCTTTGTTCTATCTAGCCAGATGTTTTCCTCCATCGCTTTTCTTTTGTGTTTAGCTGCAGATAACCATTTAATATAAATGAGAATAACTTTTTGTTTGTTTTATTTTGTAGTTTGCAACGATAGTCCTTTTTGTTAACCGGGTGAACTTGTTCTACAAAATAAAAGTATCAGGTAGGAAAGAAAGTCAACATTTGTAGCCGTTTTGTGTTTGATCTGAGGTTTGTTGACAGAAGTAACAAAATATTGAGTGAGACAAACTTACCTCCCTCAGACTCAAGCAGCTCTGACATCGCCATTACGTCGCCTACAAACACATGTCCACAGCTACACACCGATCTAACTCAGACACTCTGTTTTCATGCCTCTGCTGCGCTCTGATATCTCTTATGTCCAGACTGTCAGGCTCAGGGGCACAAGTAAGGGGGGGCTGGAAGGGGTAGGGTACTGTACTTGTGTAAGTCCGTGTAAGTATCACTGGGTGTTAATGTGTTGCACGGTCCTGTATTCTCGTGTGCAAATATGCGCAGGATGCCGCTTCCACTTAGTCGTCAACAGGAAACCGAACGGCACAAACATCTGCCAGAGTTCTGATAACAACCGTCCTCGTCACCCTCCCCTCGGCGCCGGCTCAAATGCTGATCCGAGGGCAGTCTCATTAGGTGGACTGCAGAAGTCCCGACTGAACCGATCCTACAGCCGGTGTCTGTTCAAAATCTTTTTTTCTTTTTTTTTTACATAAACAGGAACAGAACCCACCCTGCTTCAGCAGATTGCATTCCTTTCATTTGTTTCTCAAAGTAGAATAAAAACTGCTTTTTGTGTGAACGTTTATGAATCATTCACACTATTGTGATCCATTTTTCTTCCACACGTTTTTCGGCATCTTTCTCGTTCTACAATTTTTGTGCTATTTAAACGATTCATATATCAAAACGTTCAGTATTGGTGCAACTTTAGCTTTTTGAAATATTTAGCCTTTTATGCCATTTTTTTTAAATCAGAAAATGGTCATTTTCATCCTTCAAATCTTTAGATCTGTTTACAACTTTTTACTGCTCCTTTCACATTTTGTTCTGCAACAGCTTTTTTCAGCTTCCTGAGGCAAATTTAAACTTTTTCCAGCTATTTTCAGCTGTTTTGTGCTCCTTTCAGGATCTTTCTGCCATCTACAACATTTTTGTGCCTTTTCTAACTTCTTTCTGCTCCTTTCAGCTTATTTATGCAAGTTTCAGCTTTTGCTGCTATTTCAGCTACTATTTAGCTATTTTATGCAAATGTTAACTTTTTCAACTACCGATAATTCCACATTGTTTGCACTCAGTTAAACTTTTTTCAGCCTACCGTATTTTCTGGACTATAGGTCGCACCTTAATTTGCATGCCCTGCGACCTATAGAGAGGTGAGACCTATTTATGGATTTCCCCCCATGTTTTTAGACCTATTTTTGGCTCAGATATGACCGTTTTTCATTTTGGCCAAAAATGGTGCAGTACCACTTTTGGCCGCAAGGGGCGCAGGCACCTGAACCGTAGTGGCTGGCTTCAGAAAGGCTGGCATCCTCCCACCGTCAGCTGGAGTTGCTTCCTCGTTCTCTGGCTGAACTTTTTGCAAGCGACACAGAGGACGAGGAATTTGAAGGGTTTGAATAAACAATTTGTTTGAATAAAAACCGTAAAATAAATATCTGTTTCTGTCATCTTTATGGGTGGGTGAGCGTGTAGTAATTTTAAAGCCGCTTTATTTATGTCGTTGTAACCGTCAAAGTGCATTTATTAACAAAAGTTAAACTGAGACACACTCTTACAATAAGTAATAATTTTAGGTGTTTATCTTGCTAAATTTAAAATACCGGTAGATGCAGGTCTGTTCGCTCGCTCACAGCGGGTCTGCTCTGTGGCTGTGCGCACTGGTTTTGTTTACGTGGTAGCAAAACTATTTAAATTCAGCTGATTTGACCATTATAATCATTTTTTTAACAAAAGTTAAACTGAGACACACTCTTACAAAAATGTCAGCTAACAAATATTTTTTAGGCGTTTCTGTTGTTAAATTTTAACGAAATGCAGGGTTTCTGCCCGCTGCGCGCACACGTATCATCAGACGTAGCAAAACAAATTTTTTAATCCAGCTTATTTCACAATTACGTTCATTTATTAAGGAAAAGTTCAGCTCAGACACATATTTGCTATAATTTTTAGCAAACAAATAGTTTTTAAGTGTTAATCTTCTTAAAGCCTTGCTGTGCGCTCCTGTGGCAGACATTTGCAGCAGAGCTACCGTAAAAATCGGTCTATAACACACAGTTTTTTTTACTCATTTGAATGTCCTGCATGTTATATGCCAAAGCGTGTTATTTATGGATTTTTTCCCATATTTTTAGACCCATTTTTGGCTCTGATATCGCAGTTTTTCATTTTAGGCAAAAAATGGTGCAGTACCACTTTTGTCCGCTAGGGGGCCCACTTCCAGACCGTTTCTAGCTCATGTGTCCGAAAAAAGCCTCCTCTGGTCGGACTGACTCTGTCACTGCCCGCCCCCTGCTCTGGATGTAGCTACAGCTGTGTTGTTAGCCGTTTTTTTTAGCAAGATAACTCATAAACCACACCGCAGATTTTCTTGAAACTTACAGAGCGGAATTATTTGGTGGTCATTTACCAAATGTTAGCTGAAGAAGTTGTTTAGAGCTATAAAAAAATTGCTCTTTTAGCTGTTAGCAGATAGCTAACGTGAACAGATACCTACTGTTTAGAGATAAACAGCTCTTAAACCACTCAGATATTTTTTAGGCTTACAGAGTGTAATTATATGGGTTTAATTTACAAGCTGTTAAAGTCCTACGAATACGGTAAACACTCGGACCACATTTCCGGATTGTCTCAGCGGTGATGCGTCACGTCAGCGGTGGGTGACGCATTACGTCGGCGGTGACGTAGGTGCGACTTATTTAAAGGTGCAACCTGTTTATGGATTTTTCCAATTTATTGACAATAATTGGACAAAGCGACTTATATAAAAGTGCGACCTATAGTCCAGAAAATACTGTAATTCAGCAAAAATGTGCTCTCTCCACTTCCTTCTCATAATTTATGCTTCTTTCTGCCTTTTTAGCTACTTTTCAGCTGTTTTTGTTGCTAATTTCAGCCTTTTTTTAATAGATGATTTCCTCTTTTTGTGTTCATTTTTGCATGTTTCAGCCTAATTGGGCAAACATGTGTTTTTTTCTGCTTTGTTATGGTAATTTAAGCTTGTTCTTTCTTTTCTTTTTTTTATGCTAATTTTGGCTGTTTTTCGATAATTTC
>JBBPBX010057147.1:8866-22532 GCA_038048925.1 Garcialebias charrua | reverse complement strand
AGTCTCACTTTAATGAATAAATGGATTAAATAAAATATTAAATAGCTTTACATCTGTTAAGTTCTTGGCATAAACCAACACAGACAGATATGTTCCTGCTTTTAGTATTTTACATTGTTTTATAATGTTGTTTGTTTCGTTTTTTAACATAGTTTTCTTGTGATTTTTAATTAATATGATTTTTTATGATTGTTTACTGTTGGCTGCAAGTATCAAGCTGTGAAATCCTTCATTTTCTACAGTTGATAGCTGTTGGTCATTAATTATGATGAAGTTTAGCAACTTCTCGGTGAACATTTGAGCTCTGTGGCTTCAGCGGTGTTTGTCTTGTTCAATCCGGGGCGGGGGCTCTGATTTCGGTCAGCCACTCTCAGCCTGTCCCTCCTATGAGACGGTCAGACAGCAGGTCGGACTGGACGCAGCTGGCCGCAGTCGGTCTCCCTGTTTCAGTTCAGCGAGAGTGGCGTCCCGCTGAAGCCCCGGAGCTCGACTGTCCAACATAAAACTTACTTGACCGCAGTTTAATGTGGCGCTATGGCTCTGCAGACATTGCACGTTGCTGTCTTGTGGTGTTTAAGCCCGATGCAGAGCTCAGCGTCCTCCCTAGACGCCACACACGGCACATTCTGTGCGCGCCTGTTCACCGGGCAGAGCTCTGCTTTCTTCTCACGTTCTCTGTGAGCAGCTGCACGCGGAGGGGGACTGAACTGAGGTCGCTGATTGGTCAGACACCGCGCATCGCGTACGCGCTCGTAAAATTGGAGCTTGGCGCGTTCGCGTGAACGTTCAAAGGGCTTGTGCAGCGGCGCACGCACGGCGCTCACACAGCGGGGCGCCGCGCTCGCTCAAGCGCGGAGCTCTGCGCCGGCCTTTAGTGTAAAATACTTCCACCCAACGGACATGTTACGATGAAAAGTTGGCTAGTTGTTAGCTAAAGTGCTACTCACTCAGTCCACACGCTGTAGCTGGCTGCAAACTGAAAGGGATTTGCTGAATACAGTAGTAGTAGGGGTGGGGCCATGCCCCCCCAACGGCAATGCCCCCAAGGGGGCCAGCTCCCCCACTGACCCTAATGTGAATGTGAGGCAGGTCTTATTACTCTGGGTTCATGAGACACGACTCCAGATCGGATTGGCCCCACCCCTAGTACTACTGTTGCATTGTGGGGAATGTAGTGTTGGTACGTGACCGGAGGGCTTATTATGTTGTTTTTCTTGCAAAATACAAAAATAATTATAATAAAATAAATAATTTTAGTACGTTATTATGTGTCAGAGGAGGGCTTAGGAATAGGAATGAATGTGTGTATGAATGGGTGGATGGCTGGTACTGTGAAGTGCTTTGGGGCCCCTCATAGGGGGCTGGAAAGCGCTATACTGTATAAGTAAGCTCCATTTACCATAGTTATCAAACTTAAATGGGAGAGACTTGGAGTAGAACCGCTGCTCCTCCACATCCAGAGGAGCCAGTTGAGGTGGTTCGGGCATGTCCGATTGGTAGGAGACCCCAGGGAAGACCAAGGACATGCTGGTGAGAGTCTGTCTCTCGGTTGGCCTGGGAACACCTTGGAGTCCTCCCTGAAGAGCAGGAGGAGGTGGCTGTGGAAAGAGATGTCTTGACCTCCCTGATCAAGATGCTGCCCCCGTGACCTGACTTCGTAATAAGCAGAAGATAATGGATGGATAGCAACCTTAAACAAGACTTTAATTTTTGTGTGTGTGGACAGGTCAGTGTGAGCTACCTCTGTAGCTTTTTAGCTAGTGAGTGAGTATTCTGCATCAGTGAGGGGGCGCAGTTTGGTAGGCAGGGCGCCCTCCTTGGATATTGGTAGGGGAATCACTGCAAGCCCAGTGGAGCATAAACCCAGTGTTCACAACTGATCCAGAAGATGAGGGTGACCCAGTTCCAATGAAGCGCTGCGGTACTCTTGCTGGGTTTTTGTTTTAAGAATCCTTTATCTGCTTGGCAGTTCTGTTCATTGGAGCTACAACCTCCATCTTGAAAGGGACAAAGAACTCCAGGACAGATTTGGCATCTTTTGAGTCCAGGGAATATTCCTGTGCGATCTTTTCAGGTGTCCAGGTCTGAGGCCGGTGCTGGTGACTGCCCAGGGCCCGGAGCGCCTCAGCCAGGGTCAGTTTACCTTTAGGGACATCTGTGAGCTCCGTTAGACCAGATGTGTTTACAGGAAAACTGAACTTGATGGGCCTCCGTTGGGATTTTTCTCCTACAGTTGCTTCCTTTGACTCCTGGGGGAGAGGGAGAAAAAGAGCGTCATTTCCCTAAAAAGCAATGCGCTGATTCAAACGTAAGTCTGAAGGTGTTTTCATCAGAGAGCCAAGACCAGACACTTAGGACTGGATGTTTATTTCATATAGACAACGCTTCAACAGATCCTGGGTCTGAAACAAACTTATGTGGACATGTTTGGTTCTACTCTGTTAACATAAAAAAACACAAATGTCTGAAATAATTTGACCAAAAGCATTACTTTTTTTCAAATTTTTTTTTTTTTACTAAAAACCAACCAATAAAAATCAATCAATGCTTTGAGTTTTAAGTTCAATAGAATTATTAATAATAATAATAATAATAATAATAATAATAATAATAATAATAATAATAAATTATTATTGAGATTTAATGAGATTTACCTGACTAAATAAAGGTTGAATGAAAATTAATGAAGCTGGCCTCAACAAAAATCATTTGACTTTGACATGTCAGGCCCAAGGTGCTGGGGTGGAAATTAAAACAATTTGCTGGTGGAGAAAATGTTTAACCAGCCACTCAAACATTTTACCAGCCACAAATTTGTCTTTCTTGTGTGTACTGCTTCCTTTGGTTCGAAACCCCACCAGTACAATTCAATTATATAAATCATATGATTTATTCTCAACTCTGTCAGAAAAACCATTTACAGTACAGTACAGTATAGAAGTTTACCATACATATGTACTTAGACTGATTTAACATCATGAACATCTTAACAGTTGTGTAGTGCAATACCATCCATCCATCCTCTTCCTCGGGTCGCGGGGGTAGCAGCCTAAGACTTCCCTCTCCCCAGCCACTTGGAGCAGCTCCTCCGGAGGAATCCCAAGACTTCTGTCTTAACATTGTGTGAGGTAAACCCAGAGAAGACACTCTGAGCCTCACTACAGTAATTCACAAACTAATGGCATACAAGAGGCAGGTCTCTACCACAGACGTCCTTCTGACTCATGGTGGAGCCTGGAACACTAGTCTAAAATACTGCTAAGCATTATGGGAAATCATCACAGTCTACTCCCCATTTTTTAGTTTTATTTTTGATTGTGGCACTAGGAGTTGTAATTCTTGTTGAATTTGATCAACGGATACAGATTTAAACTATAATTGAACACTAATATACCGCTAAGCATTCTGGGAAATCTCGTTTTTTAGTTTCGTTTTTGACTGTGGCACTGAGTTGTAATTCTTGTTGGTTTTGATCAACAGATACAGATTTAAACTATGCATTGAATTTATAAATGTAAAGTCAATGTACAGTATTGTTTAAATCTGTATCTGTTGATCAAAACCAACAAGAATTACAACTCAGTGCCACAGTCAAAAATGAAACTAAAAAAACGAGATTTCCCAGAATGCTTAGCGGTATATTAGTGTTCAATTATAGTTTAAATCTGTATCCGTTGATCAAATTCAACAAGAATTACAACTCATAGTGCCACAATCAAAAATAAAACTAAAAAATGGGGACTGTGTTGATTTCCCATAATGCTTAGCAGTATTTTAGACTAGTGTTCCGGGCTGCACCATGAGTCAGAAGGACGTCTGTGGTAGAGACCTGCCTCTTGTATGCCATTATTTTGGGTATTACTGTAGTGAGGCTCAGAGTATCTTCTCTGGGTTTACCTCACACAATGTTAAGACAGAAGTCACAGAGTTTCGTGCAACATACGTGCTCTCCCTTCAAGAACTTAATTATTACAGCCTCCTATACCTGAACGCTGATATCGGATTGGAAAAGTATTGTATCGGCCGATACCCAGATTTAGGAATTGTATCGGATCGGATGTAAGAAATGTGGATCGGTACATCCCTATTCTGAACCAGATTCTGACAGTGTTTTTACTTCCTGTCCCTTCCTGTTGTGCATGAAGTCAGGCCGTCTTGGTCTTATGCTGTGCTGGTGCCACAGCTGGATGGCAGGTGTGGGGTCAAAACCCTCAACTGAGGGGGTTGGCAGCTGGACAGAGGTCAGAGAGCAGTTACTGAAAGTCTAGACCTCCAGTCACTTTTAACAAGCTTCATCCCATTAAATCCTCTCTCACAGTCGGTGGTGGAGGTGGAGAGGACGAGGTCCACCAATCTGAACACTGATGCTGCAGCATTCCATTGATCTCGGGCCAAGTTGTAGAATGGAGGGTGTCACCCTTTTGGTACAAACTTTTTTTTGGAATCGTCCACTGGATTTTTTTAGGCTATTTGTTTTGTATGTTAATTTCTTGACTTGTTAATAAAAATAAATCGTATGTCTTCCTTTCATTACATCTTTAAAACTATCGTGTCAAACTGATTTGCTTGCAAAAGCAGTAAAAGCTTAGTTAAAAAAAGTTTTTTTTTTTTTTTTCCAGGTTTGGTCCTCGAATCACCGTTGGGGCAAAAAATAACTACGGGCTCTGTCCGGATTTATTAGGCCTCAATGCAACTCGGCTGCCCTACCTCTACCCCGTCTCGGCCAGCCCCGAGTGTCCTGAGACAACTCTGTTGTGAACTGGCGTTACATAAATAAACTGAATTGAATGAAAAAGGATGAAATATTTCCCCAACAATAAACCCCAGTTGACCAAAGAACTGAAACAAATCCTGACTAAAAGAGGACCTTTTTTTGACCAACAGAGGTCAAGTGAGCCAAATAAATGTCCAAACAACACATGGAACAGGTCTTTACAAAGGGGCACCTCCGCTAAGCTTGGCAGAGCTCAAAGACATGGCAGCAGTGAACTCTCCACCAGCCACAAACCCATACAGGCTGCAAGCAGCTCCTCTTCTTCATTCACGGATGATCTCAACAGTTTTCATATCACATTTCAGCTTGATGTTCCTCCAACTTTAGCTACACATCTGAAGGTCCACAGGACTGGAGCCAACCTCCCTGGACAAGTCTGAAAAGACGCACAATATAAACCAAAGAGTCAAAAAAAAAACTTCCACAAAGATCAGAGGTGAACTCCAGCATCAAGGTTAATCAGTGTCTGAGTCTGAAGCTAAACATGCTGCTCAGAGTCAGGAAGCTTGGTCTCTTCATCCAGAGCCTTCCAAAAATGTCTTTCTACATCACATCCAACCTGTGGAGCAGAACCACTGACAACATTTACATCAGACCTAGTCCTGTCACAATAAATAATAAATCAATCAATCGCATGATAAATTAAAATTATCAACCTCATTTTCATTTATCGACTTTATTATTTCTTCGTGTCTCTCCATTTCTCCTGAAGACCCTGGACCTCCTGAGCAGAAGGCCGTGCTGCGACAGAGTGAGTCCGACCAGAGGAGGCTTCCTTCGGACACATGAGCCGGGAACGGTCGGTGGACCCTAGCGGCCGAAAGTGGTACTGCACCATTTTTTTGCCAAAATGAAAAACTGTCATATCTCAGTCAAAATTTGGTCTAAAAATATGGGGAAAAAATCCATAAATATGTCGCTTCGCCCTATAAGTCGCAGGGCATGCAAATTAGGCAAAAGGGTGCGACTTATATGCCGGAATGTACGGTAGTTCCCAACTAAATATTTAATTTACAATCTAAATTTTTAGTTTACAAATTCTTAAGTTGCAAGCTAAATGTTTAGTTAGTAAACTAAATATTTAGTTGTAAATTAAATATTTATTTTCTAAACTAAATATTTAATTTCCAAACTAAATAATTAATTTGTAATCTAAACATTTAATTCTTAAACTAAATATTTAATTTGCTAACTAAATATTTAGCTTGGACCTAAATAAATATTTTACAAACCAAACGTTTAATTTCCAAAATATATATTTATTTTGTAAACTATATATTTACCTTCATCCTAAATATTTAACTTGCTAGCTAAATGTTTAGCTTGCAATTTATATATTTAGGTCACACTCTAAATATTTAGTTAATATATAAATTCCTAGCCAAAAAACGGAAGTGAATTTTCAAAATAAAAGCTGTGCTAACACACAGTATGTTGAACGGACAGCTGCACACTTAAAAAGATCATCATGGGAATAAAAGAAGAAAAACAGAGAAAAAAACACACATGAAGCTAAAATTGCATAGCCTGGTTAAAACCAGACCCTTGTCCTTCACTTCGCACTAGGGTCTGGAGTTTCTCCTATAGAGAACTGATTCTTGCTCGAGGCGTGGCCTCTGCTGAGGAACAAAACCATTGGATCGGATTTTACCCAATCGTTAACGTTTGGCCGTGACGTATGTTGCGCGGAGCAGGGGGTCCACATGAGTGGACACGGAACAGGCTAACTGTTCAGATAAACAGCTCAGAAAACACTCGGTGGATATTTTTTCTATAACGTCAGCTAAGAAATATATTTTTTCTCAGCAAAGAAATAATAGTTTTTACTGTGTTTTCTTGTAAATTCCTTCGTGCCGGCAGCCATTTTAAGCAGGGCAAACTGACAACGTCAGTCGACGTCGTTCAAAACTCCGCCTTCTGTTCTCTGATTGGTCCGGAAACTCCGCCTTCTGTTCTCTGATTGGTCCGGTCAAAAATCTACCGGCGATAGAGAGCGTCTGGGAGAAGTCCCAGACGGAGCAGTGAAGGGAAAATAGAATTGAGCGGAGCTGCTCAGGAAGGCGAGGGCCAGGCTAAAAATTGCAGTATGTGAATAAATATCAGTTAAAGCATTTATAAACAAATGTGTAAATAATTTATTAAAATATATGTATGCATGTGTCCACCGATCCGTTCATATTTCAAATTATTATTCTTTCATTCAAAACCACGTTGCAAATCGGCCTACTCCACTTAGCTGCCTCGAACCTCTGGCCCGGTGGGTGACGGTCCAAAGTAAAATACTAAAACTAAGCCCTCAATCAACTACCGACCCGTTCAACATTCTAATCGTTTTTCCGTGCTTAGTGAGACACCTGCCGAGGAGCAGACTCTCCTTATTGGCAGCTCTGTAGGGCAGCACGGTGGCACAACTGGTAGAGCTGCTGCCTCTCAGCGAGAAGGTTGCCGGTTCAAATCCCGGTCCGGGGGCCTTTCTGGGTGGAGTTTGCATGTTCTCCCCGTGCATGCGTGGGTTTCCTCCGGGTACTCCGGTTTCCTCCCACAGACCAAAAAACATGCATTTAGTAAGGCTGTGCGATATGACGATATATATCGTGGGGACGATAGAAACGTGTCTATCGTGCTACTTTCCTTCTATCGTCTCTATCGTGATAAATAAGAATAAAAAAATAACTGTCGCAAAGAAGCTTCATATGTGGTTTTGCGAGATGACGGCGCTGCTTTGTTTGACGCACGCGCGGGTTTGCGACACATGCTTTACGTTGTTAAACTCGAGAGCAACAGAGCCGCAGGCGCATGCAGCCGGTGTCTCAACAAGGAGAAAACAGCTGCACAGGCAGCCCAAGAAGAATAACTTTTACCAAAAAGAGGGGGAAGCTCACCTTGTTAGCTTCCATTATTTCGCTCCGCTGAAACTCTGAGACAAAATGGGTCCAGAGGACACGAACCCAGAGTCCAACCGAGTCCGAACTCGGGTCCAGTTAACCAATACAAAACAGACCAGAGACACAACAGAACCGCAATCAAACGCAACGTTTTCTCTTTTCTGTTTCTTGCTTTGTTTACTCAAACTTCAGAGCGGATTTCTTCTTCGTGAGTTTCATTAGCAGCTGTTGTTTTACCGCCACCTGCAGGAAAAATTTGGACCAAAGTAGAAAAGGAGTTGTTTGTTTGTTTGTTAGTTTATTCATTTTATAATATGAAATACAACAATTAACATATTCATAATGGAAAAAAATAAAAAATGAAATGAAAGTAGCAGATGAAGAATAAATCTTATTAAATCTGCTCCTTATTCATCTAATAACAGTTCAAACAATATTTTCTATAATAACAAAATAAGTAAATAACTCAGTCAATTTTCAATTCACATATATCACACATTAAATTAGATTCATTTATATTTTTTTAGCAATTCATTTTTTACCAGTTTCTTAAATACAAGGAATGATTTGGCTTCCTTAACATTTGTCATTAAGTCATTCCATAATCGTACTCCTTGAATTAAAGCTAGGGTATGTAAGATTGTAATGTAGTCTGTAACTTTTCAAACAATATATATTTTAACACATTTCTTCACTCTGTCACTAGATTGATGTTAGAGAGGTAATCTCTGAAAAAACTAAAAAAAATATTGTCCCCTTGCTTCTCCAGGTGGTAAATAAGCATTTCTAAAAAGAAAAAGTGACCCGCCATTTTCCAGCCAATAAAAACAAAGTTTGTAACCAGCCAATAAAAACCGAGCTTGAATTTGAATCAGCCAATAAAAACAGAGCTTGAATTCAAATTTCAACAGACCACAAGGGGGCAGAGCCATATATGGCTCTGAGGGGGAGGGATCAGAATGCTTTGCTTGTTGAAATTTTTTCTAAGTGCTGCTGTTCTACAGAAACTGCAGACTGAACCTTTAAGGTAGATCTTAGGTAGATCTAGTTTCTACTTTGGTCCAAATTTCCTTGTTCTTTTTGTTCACATTCTTATAATTGTAACTATCTGTAGTAAAATAATAAAAAAAAAAACTTTGGTCCAAATTTTTCCTGTACACACACACACACACACACACACATCGTGTTGTATATATCGTGATATATATCGTTATCGTGATATAAAAAAGTCCATATCGTGATATATGATTTTTTCCATATCGCTCAGCCCTACACGTTAGGCTGATATGGTGACTCTAAATTGACCCTAGGTGTGAGTGAGAGAGTGGATGGTTGTTTGGTGTGAGTGAGACAGGTCCCTCTTGTAAATGAGTCCCCATGACTCAACGAGGCTAGCCTGTATAAATAAAGGTTGAATGAATGAAGTTCGAACCATGGCACCTGTGACTCAAACCGGTCAATTGCATTCCTAGAGTGTAAGAGTACCACTGACTGCAGCATCCGGTAGTTCCATTTTGAACTTACGTAACTTGTTATACTGTCGTTCAAATTCGATAATGTAATCCATCATGGATGTGTCGCCACGTCTGTTGATCCGATCAAACTCTGTGTAAGCTTCGTACTGTCGATCCTTTTCTTATTTTAAAAACACTGAATCTAGCTTGTTTAAAAGAACGGTCATTCCTGTATCGACGTTGAGATGTTCCGCAGCGATTTCCAGCTCGCTGTCTCTAGCTCTTCCCGATAGCGATAGTGTAACCGATAGGGCCTGCTTCTTTTTTTTTCAAGTCTGTAACAAGTCTCCAGATTTCAATCTCTTTTTTCTAACTCTCATAAGACGTCTTCTTGTCGAACGGTGGTGGAACTTTATAATTTCCAGCAGCGGCCATCCTCTGCTACTAGGCATGTAACGAGATCTCGTTGTACGAGATCTCGCGATATTAAACTCCCGCGATATCTCTCGTTGAGAGGTAACGTTGTCTCGCGAGATGCTAATGCTAGCGCTAGCAGAGCCCCTAGCAAGTCAGCGTCACGGACAGCATGGCTTCGCCGGATGAAGTTGCTATAGAAGACGCCCCAACTACTGATGGAGGGTCCCGGTGCCGCAGACGAGACGCCTCTACATTGATGGAGGGTCCCGGCGCTGCCGACGCTGCCCCGAATGTAAAGACACGCGTGTAAACACCGGTGTGACCGGTGTTGCCAGATAGAGTCCCACCCACCCAAAGCACTCTTTACCCGCAAAAGGCAGAAGGAAAATCGCGGTGAACCGCCCAATCTGGCAACACTGGTGAGTGACGGCTGCAGATTCAGCGCTGATGCGGATATTTATGTTCAATTTTTGGAAAGTCCTGCGTGAATATCTATTTTTTTTAACAAAGTTGAACGTTCTAAGGTCTAAGGAGATTCAATCAGTAAAATGAAGACATCAGTTGGGTTTGTAATACATGTTAAAACAGAATAAAAGCCTTTTTGCGGCATAAAACCGATCTTTGAAGTTTTCTTGAACTAATGTTAAAATCTCGTCTCGTTCTCGCGAGATCTGTGATTTTCTCGTCTCGTCTCGTGAGTTTTGTGTATCGTTACACCCCTATCTGCTACCAATGTTAAATAAATCTAAAAAAGCTAAGTCTGGTCCTCTGGACATTAAAAAAACAAAACAAAAAAAAATGTAGAAACGTTTCGTCTTTCGTCCGAAAGACTTCCTCAGTCTGAGAAGCTGTGTTCAGCTCAGTCTTATAAATAGCACCCTCTCACAGTGGATCAACCAGTTGGCTGATGACAGCCGAAACCAGCTGCTCACATGATCAAGGAGGACCATCAGCCTAACGATGGATCGTTAGCACCCTGATGGTTGTTTGCTATTCACAGAGGGCTGAGTGATACTAGCAATAACAGCATTGTAAGAGGGGGACAGTTGAACCCGGAGGCCTCCACCTCTGTTTAATGATGGACGGTTTCTTTTCACAAAGATGGCCTCCTTTACTCCTCTCTCAAACCATCGTTCCTCTCTATCAAGGATGTGAACATCTTCATCCCTGAAAGAGTGACCTCTGGCCTGGAGATGAGTGTAGACTGCAGAGTCCTGACCTGATGATGTTGATCTTCTGTGCTGGGCCATCCTTTTGGCCAGTGGCTGTTTAGTTTCCCCGATATAAGACTGATCACCCTCCTGACACTGAACAGCATACACAATATTACTCTGTTTGTGCCGGGGGACTGGATCTTTGGGATGAACCAGTCTTTGCCGTAATGTATTTTGGGGTTTAAAAGCCACTGGGACGTTGTGTTTAGAAAATAAACGTCTCAATGTCTCTGAAACTCCCGCAACATACGGAATGACCACTGGTCTGGGTTCCTTCTTTTCACCTGATGGCTGCTGGAGTCCTGTTTTGATTTTAGATTTTTCTACCTGGATTATTGAGCATGCATCAGGGAATGTTAAATAAAGTTTACACTCTCTCTGACGTTAGCATCCTCACTTTATTGACACCTCAACCGTTACAATTTTATTCCAACGTCTTTTTTTGCTCCTCCCCCTACACCCTCTCACACCTGCGCAGTAGGCTACTTACAACTTAACAGTTTACAACCAGCTGTTACCATTTTTAGAGGACAATGGTATCAATTCTGCCGGGTACCCACCAAACGCGTTTCGGGCGGCGGAAGCGGCCGGTTTACATTGAAAGTCTATGTGGAGACGCGTCGAGGCGCGGAGAGGCGCGTTTTGAGCGTTTCAAGCGGCGCGGCAGTTCTTTTTCGCACATGCAACGCGTCCGAAGCAACCCAAGTGTCGAGCAGCCAAAGTTCAAATATTTGAACTTTCGACGCTCGCCGCGTCGCAGCAACCAATCGGGAGAGACTCTGCTATGTGATGATGCAATGACGACGGGACTTTATTTGGACTTTTTTAACTTACCCCAACAAGCCTCCATGAAGAAACCAGCCTCCGGTAAGAAACTTGGCAGTTTTACAGTTGCCGCTGTCCGCTCGAGCGTACGATCACCCCAAACATAAAAAAACGTTTTAATCTCAACAAAGACTTTCGGAGCTGCAGTTCGGCTCGTAGAAAACCCACTCAAGTAGTAACGAGGCTCACGTGCAGCTGATTTTATCTGCCCGGTGTACAAAAAACAACCGGAAAAGGAGCCAGACGCTCCCCCCACTGCGCGTCATCAGACACGTCTTCAGTGTGAACAGATTCTGGTGACAAGCGGCCAAAAGGGTGCGGCAAGAGCGTTTTGACGCGTTTGGTGGGTACCCGGCATGAGCCGTTTCAGTCTGGGTTTAAAGCCCGCCACAGTACAGAGAGTGCACTTTTGAGGGTTTCAAATGATATATTCCTTTTAAACAGATTCCAGAAAGTTTGTTGTTTTATTGCTTTTAGATTTGTCTGCTGCATTTTAATTTTAATCTCTCGTCTTAAGCACTGTGTGGGCATCAGGGGTGTCGCTCTCAATTGGTTTAGGTCCTATTTAACCAATAGGAGTTTCTGTGTAAAAATGGACAATTTTATATCTTCCACTGCTCCTCTTCCACACGGCGTACCCCAGGGCTCCATCCTTGGCCCTCTTTTATTTGCTCTTTATTTACTCCCCCTCGGCTCAATTTTTAAGAAACATGGCATTTCTTTTCATTTCTATGCTGATGATTGCCAGATCTATCTTCCCCTGGCACAAAACAATACACTCCAGCAATTTGCACACTGCCTTAACGATGTTAAGGCATGGTTTTCTCTAAACTTCCTTAGTCTAAACGAGAACAAGACTGAAGTCATGATGTTTAGACCGAGTTGCTGTCCTCCCAGCATAGACCTTGGCTCACTGTCATGTTATCTCAGGGACTGTGTCACCAATCTGGGGTGAAATTGGAGTCTGATTTTAAATTTGATAAACAGATCAGCAGTGTTGTTCAGAAAAGTTTTTATCAACTTCGCCAAATAGCAAAAGTGAAACCAATCTTAGCAAGACCTGACTTGGAGAAATTAATCCACGCTTTTATAACATCTCGTCTTGACTACTGTAATGTGCTGTATGTAGGCATCAGCCAGACCTCTCTCGCCCATCTGCAGCTTGTGCAGAACTCTTCTGCTCGCCTGTTAACTCAGACCCGTAGGCACGAGCATATTTCTCCCATCCTGGCATCCTTCACTGGCTCCCTGTGCACTACAGAATTCATTTTAAACTTTTGCTATTTGTTTTTAAATGCCTGAACAACCTTGCCCCACCATATTTGTCTGAGCTGCTTCAGCCTTACTGCCCTCCCCGATCTCTACGATCAGTTGCTGCTGACAGTCCCCAAAACTAGGCTGAAGTTCAGAGGTGACAGAGCTTTTGCTGTCGTTGCTCCCAGGCTGTGGAACAACTTACCGTTGAGTGTCAGACAGGCCTCCTCTCTTCCTGTTTTTAAATCTCTTTTAAAAACACTTTTATTCTTTGGAATTTAACACGTGATCTTATCTTTTATGGCATTTTAACACACCTGTAGTCAAGACTGGTATATGTATTTTTTTGGTATGATTTGTATGTTTTTTATCGTTTTAATTAACTTGTCCTTTGTGTTATTGTACAGCACTTTGGTTAACCCTGTGGTTTTCAAAATGAGCTATAAAAATAAAGTTGATTGATTGATAGTTACATTGTAAACAGTCTGTTGCTGCTTATTGTTCTGGTTCTGACTGTTATTGTATTTATTAAGATTTTTATTATTGTTAATATAATTTATTATAAAGAGTGCCATTTTTTTAAAATATCATCCAGATGGGTTGCTTTCATTTATTTTTATACAAACGTATTGTTTACTTTGCATATTTTCAAAATAAACGTTTTGTAAATCTTTGTCTTTTTTTGTGCCGAAAATTAACCGAACCAAAATGTGATTTTAGCGTACGTTACACTCCTATTGAGCATGCATCAGGACTATCTGACACTTTTCACCTTTACTCCAGTGTTCCCTCTACCATTATACAAGCTGGGTGCCCAAAAAAAAAAAAAAAGCTGGGTGCCCC
>JBBPBX010057146.1:11037-22533 GCA_038048925.1 Garcialebias charrua | reverse complement strand
TATATATATATATATATATATATTCATTCTAACTTTACAGAAAATATCAACTACCGTACTTAATTCTTTTCTGTATGGAATCAATTTTCAATTTAATTCAATTACATCAGCTAATCAACATTAGCTAAAACAAACGCATTCATCTCTATCATTTTAACAGATCCTAATCTAAAATCTGGTGTGGTATAGCTGAGAATTATTTACAGCACATACTTTGTGCAGAACTTCTTCTAAAGTTATGAGATTTTGTACAGCTTTATTTTCAAGCTTTTATCAAAATGGCCACATCTCTCTCATAAGATGACAAAAGTTTAACACTCTGAATTATACTACAGTATATGGTTCTTTTCAACATCTGCAGAAACTACTCCTCAAATTTTATGTTTCTTTCTTCTTTTCTTTTTTCTTTAGAAGACTAAAGAAGAATACTCCATTGGTGAACCCGAGGGGTGAGTGAGAGGACATTGTGTCTTGTAAAACATGTGCAGTTAATATTTGGGTCATAAAACATGTAAAATTAAAAGCTATTTTGGAAAATAGAAAAAGAAATATTTATGTGTCTGGCTCTGGATAGAGGCTGTTTTATCGCAGGGCAGCAAGGGCCCTCTGGGGCACAGGTAACGACTGTCAACAGGCGGTGGAAAGGAGTTGGGGACGCTGTTTGGCTGCTCTCATGTTGAACCAGATGTTCACATGTGTGACTGGGGTTCCCCATTTCAGTCTATGTTGAGTTTTAAACTAAATAAGAGAAACAAAGAAGAAAATGAGGCAACTTTAAAGTTTTGGCTCCGTTTTAAACTTTTGCATTGATGCTAATTAGATATAAAGACAGTGACACCGGAATGTACAAGGAGTAGCACTATTGACCAGGAGAGAAAATAAAAAGCTGAGAAAATTATAAAAACAATGTCGAGAGAGTCAGCTTGATTGAAACGCTGCAAAAAAGCTGTTATGGTTGTGAGAATGTGCAGAGCCCTGATCTTAGCAGCCAGAAAACATCGTAAATCGTGTAACGGTCTCTGTTTACACTGAGCTGACCTCTGTTTGCACTCGAGTCCTGGCTGGGCTCTTCGTATCCTCAACTATGTTAGCATGGAGGAAACATTGATCCTACGTGATGTCGATGTGCTTACAAAAACAAAATCAAGAAAAAAGTTAATGATTTTGTCTCAGCTTCATTTAACCTATACTGTAATAGGATTGTGTTGTAGTCAAAGATGACTTCATGAAAAGCTTTTAATGCTCAAGTTTTGTTGTTGTTGCTTTTTGTTGTTGTTTTTTTTTCTCAAATGTTTTATATGTTTTAAGTGAATTTATTACAAGTGATAGTTTGACATATGGCTTTATTTCTGGTTTCTGACCAAATAGCCATGGGTGTTTGCATGAACAATTAAACACATTTGATTGTTGTTGCATAAATAGTACAGAACAAGAACAGTTAGCTAGGTCCAGCATCAACGTGTGGCATGGAGGCTGCACAGCTGCAGAAAGAAAAGCTCTACAGAGAGTGGTGAAGGCTGCACAGAAGATGTTGGAGTCAGTCTCCCCACCATCACAGACACTTACACCTCGAGATGCAGGAAGAGAGCCACCTGCATCATGAAAGACCCCACTCACCCAGCACACACACTTTTTCCCCCATTCCCTTCAGGAAGGAGGTTGAGGAGCATTAAGTGTAGAACCACTAGACTGAGGAACAGCTTCTACCCTGAGGCTGTTAGACTCATAAATCCCTAATCAGGAGATCACTGTGGAAAAAAATCACTGTGATGCAACTTTTGTTGTTGATATATGCTGCTGATTATCCATGCTGCTGATCTTATGCTGCTGATTTATTTCATGTCAATGTCAATGTCAATTTATTTATAAAGCACATAAAACAGCAGAAGCTGTCTAAAGTGCTTTACAGTTAAAAAAATAAAAGAGTAAAATGCATTCATGCTGCTGTGTTCATTTGTACTCATCTCATACATCCATACATTCCGAGAACCAAATTAAGGACCATGGGAGACCGGGCTTTCAGTGTGGCTGCCCCCCACCTGTGGAACTCTCTTCCTGACTGTCTAAGAGCCCCACAGTCTGTGGTTGACTTTAAGAGCGACTTGAAGACCTTTCTTTTCGACCAAGCATACTCTACCTCCTCATGATTCTACTTTTGATCTTAGCTGATATTGTTATTGATTTTAATTGTTTTATTATTTGTTTTATTGACATTTAATTCTGTTGCTCCTTGTAGCACTTTGAGATTTTCATTAATGAAAAGTGCGTTATAAATTTAAAAAAAAGCTAAGTCTGGTCCTCTGGACATTCAAAAAAACAAAACAAAACAAAGCAAAAAAAAACTGTAGAAACGTTTCGTCTTTCGTCCGAAAGACTTCCTCAGTCTGAGGTGCTGGGTTCAGCTCAGTCTTATAAATAGCACCCTCTCACAGTGTTGCACAACCAGTTGGCTGATGACAGCCGAAACCAGCAGCCATCAGGTGAAAAGAAGGAACCCAGACCCAGACCAGTGGCCATTCCATATGTTGCAGGGGTTTCAGAGACATTGAGACGTTTATTTTCTAAACACAACGTCCCAGTGGCTTTTAAACCTCAAAATACATTACGGCAAAAACTGGTTCATCCCAAAGATCCAGTCCCCCGGCAAAAACAGAGTAACATTGTGTATGCTGTTCAGTGTCAGGAGGGCTGTGATCAGTCTTATATCGGGGAAACTAAACAGCCACTGGCCAAAAGGATGGCCCAGCACAGAAGATCAACATCATCAGGTCAGGACTCTGCAGTCTACACTCATCTCCAGGCCAGCGGTCACTCTTTCAGGGATGAAGATGTTCACATCCTTGATAGAGAGGAACGATGGTTTGAGAGAGGAGTAAAGGAGGCCATCTTTGTGAAAAGAAACCGCCCATCATTAAACAGGGGTGGAGGCCTCCGAGTTCAACTGTCCCCCTCCTACAATGCTGTGATTGCTGGTATCACTCAGCCCTCTGTGAATAGCAAACAACCATCAGGGTGCTAACGATCCATTGTTAGGCTGATGGTCCTCCTTGATCATGTGAGCAGCTGGTTTCGGCTGTCATCAGCCAACTGGTTGTGTAACACTGTGAGAGGGTGCTATTTATAAGACTGAGCTGAACCCAGCACCTCAGACTGAGGAAGTCTTTCGGACGAAAGACGAAACGTTTCTACAGTTTTTTTTTGCTTTGTTTTGTTTTGTTTTTTTGAATGTCCAGAGGACCAGACTTAGCTTTTTTTTAGATTTTTCTACCTGGATTAGTGAGCATGCATCAGGGTGTGTTATAAATTGAATTCATTATTATTATTATTATCTGCTCACACAGACTCATGTTCACGCTGCTGTTGTTCGGCATATAGTTTTTGTACTATTAGTGTTTAGTATATTCTTAGTTTAGCGTATTTCTTAGTTCATGTCTTTGATCTTATTACTGTTTTTATTTACACATCATACTTTAGTTGGATGTAACTGGGAGCCTGTGTACACAGTTTCGTTCCACCACATGTCAGCGTCAGAGTCAAAGATTCTTTATTGTCATTCGCACCCCATGTGGTACATGTGGTGGAACGAAATTATGTACTGTTTTCGTTTCAGGGTTTAACACCCTTCCAGCCCTTGTCTAACCGGTAATTGGACCCCCCTAGACTTCTAAGTATTATCCAAACAATACTACGGTCAGGTCCTCTTAGGCTGGGTTCGAGAAAAATTTGACCAGGCACTAACAACCTTCATCTGCAGGACGCACCCCTATTTAAACTCACAGATCTTACAGTGAAATATCAGTGGCCCCAAAATTTACCATAAGGTATCCTGCATTATGGCTGCTCTTCCTCTATTTAACGATTACAATTGGTACAAGACCTGGTAATTTTCCTAGGCCAGGACAAGTTGGCCATATGTGGATGCTGTTCAAAAATCGAACTAAGTAACCGTTCAAAACCTCCCAAAATCTCAGAACCAAGCACACTTCCTGGATAAGTTCAACAAAGAGTGTGTATCATTCAGATGCCATCAGGAAAATGAGTCCAACACTCTAAGATTTTCATGCTTTGTGTTTTTAATCATAAATTTGCATAAGGTTACATTCGTAGCTTTCAAAAATCCAGCAGAAGTGCAAGCAAATGTGTTTCAAAAAATGCAGTATAATGAATGAAATAAATAAAAAATGGGTGAAAATCCAAATTCCTCAAGGTGTGGATGCACCAATCTGTAAATGGCCTACGCCCTAGCTGTTCTGTCCCTAAGAAAAACCACAAAATGCAACCTGTAATTTTTAAATCGGGTAAAATGGTTCAAGAAGTCAGCTGGTTCCTACTATATATCACATGATTGGATTGGTTTTCCAGGAAAAAAGGAGAATAAGTCCTGCATCTTTTCTTGAAAACGGTCATCAAATGTAATTAATTCCAATTAATTACTAATTAATTACCGGACTAAATTTGGCCAAATGGTGGTGTCCATCAGAAGCACGCAGTCATGGAACACACTGCCAGTTTCCATCAGGAACTGTGGCACCTACTCTGGCTTTAAAAATTCTCTGAAACTTTGGCTGAAAACTAATCAGAAGTGCACTCATGTGTAGATTACTTTGTCTATTTTCTTATGGCATCATATTTTTATTGTAATTTTATGTTGTGTTATGAGCTATATAGGTGATGTTTGTATTTTTCTCTGCTCTTTTGTTTTATGGTACGTTTCTTATTCTCCAACCTGCCTTAGGACAACTGATGCAAATTAGCTATTGTGCTAACTCCGGCATATTTACATTACTGCTTACTGCTGTCATGTTGATTAATATGCATTGTCCTAACTTAAATAAATAAATGAATGAAATGAATGAAATGAATGAAATGAATGAAATGAATGAAATGAATGAAATGAAATTAGAGACTTGTTCAGAGTTATCTGGGGTCAGTTGTCTTGAAGGGTGATCATGTTGCTTCTGAGCAGTTCTTCATTGCTTTAAGTTTCCATCGTTTCTTTTATTGTTTTTTCAGCTCATCTGCAGTCAAAATCTTCTCCCTTCAATCTTCAGATCTGATCCAAGTCTTCAGGGCTTGACAACCATGTTCCATCTCTGCCCAAAATGACTGACTGACTTTTGTCTGCTATCTTGTCTTTTTAAACTCATCTCTGGTCTCTGATTGGCTTGTTTCTGATCTAACATCCATTTTCAAAACTTGTCAACCATTTTGAAGACTTTTCAACAGTTCAAAAGTTTGTCTCCTTTTTTTTCCAGCATGTGGTTTTCATGCAACCACTCAGCTGTCTAAACAGCATAAGCTTCCAATTCTGTTGTAAGCTCGTGACAGGTGCTTTGCATAACAACCATGTATCTGGACGCCGCCTAACCACACTGCTGAGTTTCCTGTCACTTGCTTCAAGTGACACTGTTTCGCAACTTTGAACTTTGCTCTTCTAAGCCTAAACGTGAAAAAAACTTACTAATAGAGATGTACCAAAACCCTTCTTCTAAAATCACTTGACTTAACAATTAAAAATGAAATCCAGATCGAACTTTTACAATCACTTAATGAATACTTCTTTGATCACAAAATAAATTATAAAGGAACTTTTGATTACAAAAAAACATCATAATAACATTTGATTGCTTCAGCACCTTGACAGACAGACATAAAATCTTTATTTTAACCAACACAGCCATAAAACTTATTGTATTGAACATTCATTCATTAAGACTGTTTTATTTCAAATGTCCACCTCCACCAGACATGTGCAGTCTGACCTTAACACCTGTTTTCACCCAACCAACTTGACAGTACACAGGGTCCCAGTTACATCCAACACTAAAATGTAAAATAAAAACAGTAATAACATCTAAGATATGAACTAAGAAAAACATAAACTAAAAATACATTAAGCACCAATAGTATAAAAACATTAAGTCGAACAGTAGCACAAACATGAGTCTGTATGAGCAGATGAGTACGAATGACCACAGCAACATGAAATAGATCAGCAACAACATGAAACAGATCAGCAACAAAATAAAACAGATCAGCAGCAACATGAAACAGATCAGCAGCAACATGAAACAGATCAGCAACAACATGAAACAGATCAGCAACAACATGACACAGATCAGCAACAACATGAAACAGATCAGCAACAACATGAAACAGATCATGTGTGTGTGTTTCCTTTTTCCATATCTGATTGTTTGCGGCGCAGTTTCAAACTGCTGCGGCTTCGTGCGTACGTCTCTCTTAAGATTGTGCGTGCGCCAATTGCACAACCATGTACCTCGGTGCAAAACGTGCCAATAAAGATTTATTCTATTCTATTCTATTCTATTCTATCAGCAACAACATGAAACAGATCAGCAACAGCATGAAACAGATCAGCAACCAAATGAAACAGATCAGCAGCAACATGAAACAGATCAGCAGCAACATGAAACAGATCAGCAGCAACATGAAACAGATCAGCAGCAACATGAAACAGATCAGCAGCAACATGAAACAGATCAGCAGCAACATGAAACAGATCAGCAGCAACATGAAACAGATCAGCAGCAACATGAAACAGATCAGCAGCAACATGAAACAGATCAGCAGCAACATGAAACAGATCAGCAGCAACATGAAACAGATCAGCAGCAACATGAAACAGATCAGCAGCAACATGAAACAGATCAGCAGCAACATGAAACAGATCAGCAGCAACATGAAACAGATCAGCAGCAACATGAAACAGATCAGCAGCAACATGAAACAGATCAGCAGCAACATGAAACAGATCAGCAGCAACATGAAACAGATCAGCAGCAACATGAAACAGATCAGCAGCAACATGAAACAGATCAGCAGCAACATGAAACAGATCAGCAGCAACATGAAACAGATCAGCAACAACATGAAACAGATCAGCAACAACATGAAACAGATCAGCAACAACATGAAACAGATCAGCAACAACATGAAACAGATCATGTGTGTGTGTTTCCTTTTTCCATATCTGATTGTTTGCGGCGCAGTTTCAAACTGCTGCGGCTTCGTGCGTACGTCTCTCTTAAGATTGTGCGTGCGCCAATTGCACAACCATGTACCTCGGTGCAAAACGTGCCAATAAAGATTTATTCTATTCTATTCTATTCTATTCTATCAGCAACAACATGAAACAGATCAGCAACAGCATGAAACAGATCAGCAACCAAATGAAACAGATCAGCAGCAACATGAAACAGATCAGCAGCAACATGAAACAGATCAGCAACAACATGAAACAGATCAGCAACAACATGAAACAGATCAGCAACCAACATGAAACAGATCAGCAGCAACATGAAACAGATCAGCAGCAACATGAAACAGATCAGCAGCAACATGAAACAGATCAGCAACAACATGAAACAGATCAGCAGCAACATGAAACAGATCAGCAGCAACATGAAACAGATCAGCAGCAACATGAAACAGATCAGCAGCAACATGAAACAGATCAGCAACAACATGAAACAGATCAGCAGCAACATGAAACAGATCAGCAGCAACATGAAACAGATCAGCAGCAACATGAAACAGATCAGCAGCAACATGAAACAGATCAGCAGCAACATGAAACAGATCAGCAACAACATGAAACAGATCAGCAACAACATGAAACAGATCAGCAGCAACATGAAACAGATCAGCAGCAACATGAAACAGATCAGCAACAACATGAAACAGATCAGCAACAACATGAAACAGATCAGCAACAACATGAAAAGATCAGCAACAACATGAAACAGATCAACAACAACATGACACAGATCAGCAACAACATGAAACAGATCAGCAACAACATAAAACAGATCAGCAGTGCTGGGCACCGCTAATTAAAAAATTAGTTCCACAATTTCTAAAACGCTTATTAATTTTTTTAGGTCCACAATTTCAAAAGCACAAATGTCTTATGAAAATTAGGGGAAGCTAATCTAATCCGCTATTTATATATTATATATTATATATATATTATATATATATATATATATATATATATATATATATATATATATATATATATATATATATATATATATATATATATATATATATATATATATATATATATATATATATATATATTTATATATAGCCGGCAGCGTTATCAATATTTGCACTACACTGCCAACTGAAAAGTAACAAAAATGATCCTAAAAGGATGAAATTACAAAAATCAAAGGATTTATTTAATACTTTACGTACATATATTCTATTCGGCCACGAAATTAACAAAAAATAGAATGATCTTTTAATCCCTAAAACCACGTTTAAATCTCAAATACACGGGTGTGTCGCCACCGCATTTATACATAAAAGTAACCCAAATACATGAAACTAACGACTCGCCGTCGAATGGTCGACACAAAACACACAATAAAATCATCCGGCCACGTTAATTTGGCTTGAAACAGCGGGGTTCTCTACGGATTTATCCATTAGTAACCCAGCACTACCAACAGGCAGACACAGAGTTAGCGTCTATAGGTAGTCAACAGATTTAATGAAAAGTAACTAAAATACATAAAAATAACGACTCACCGTCAAATGGTCGACACAAAACACACAATAAAATCCTCCGGCCACGTTAATTTGGCTTGAAACAGCGGGGTTCTCTACGGATTTATCCAAGTACCCAGCACAAACAGTAGCCACAGAATTAGCCCCCGAGTTCACCTCTGAGTGACCCGGAAGATGTCAAGATGGAATAGTCCATTTTTAGTAGGGGGATAAAGAAATCGACCGTTTTTTTTATTGCGTATTTAATGATCGTTTTCATCGTAACTATAATTATTTTTATGTTAAATGTACATTAACAAGCAGGATCAATGTTAGTGATGTAGGTGACTGCACGGGGCGAGGCGGGGCCGGGGCCACTGCTGAAATGGGACCCCCAGGCATTTACCTACATGGTAGATCCGAGTCTGTTCTCAGCTCTGCCCCCCTCCCCCTCACACCCTTCCTCCTCTCTGCTGTTTACGGTGGGGAAAAAGGTAAAACAAGCAGCATAAGAGCTTGTAAATAAGTTTATTGGTTTTTACTGATAGATAATTAGTTATTAGCGGTACTGCATTTTAAATAAAAATAGCACAAATCCGCTTATGAATTATAAAAGTTAGTCAATTCACAAAAACGCTGACAAAAAGTTTAGGTCCACTGTAAGCGGATTAGCGCTTTAGCGCTACCTGGCGTTCATTTGCCCACCACTGCAGATCAGCAACAACATGAAACAGATCAGCAACAACATGAAACAGATCAGCAACAACATGAAACAGATCAGCAACAACATGAAACAGATCAGCAACAACATGAAACAGATCAGCAACAACATGAAACAGATCAGCAACAACATGAAACAGATCAGCAACAACATGAAACAGATCAGCAACAACATGAAACAGATCAGCAACAACATGAAACAGATCAGCAACAACATGAAACAGATCAGCAACAACATGAAACAGATCAGCAACAACATGAAACAGATCAGCAACAACATGAAACAGATCAGCAACAACATGAAACAGATCAGCAACAACATGAAACAGATCAGCAACAACATGAAACAGATCAGCAACAACATGAAACAGATCAGCAACAACATGAAACAGATCAGCAACAACATGAAACAGATCAGCAGCAACATGAAACAGATCAGCAACAACATGAAACAGATCAGCAACAACATGAAACAGATCAGCAACATGAAACAGATCAGCAACAACATGAAACAGATCAGCAGCAACATGAAACAGATCAGCAACAACATGAAACAGATCAGCAACAACATGAAACAGATCAGCAACAACATGAAACAGATCAGCAACATGAAACAGATCAGCACAACATGAAACAGATCAGCAGCAACATGAAACAGATCAGCAACAACATGAAACAGATCAGCAACAACATGAAACAGATCAGCAACAACATGAAACAGATCAGCAACAACATGAAACAGATCAGCAACAACATGAAACAGATCAGCAACAACATGAAACAGATCAGCAACAACATGAAACAGATCAGCAACAACATGAAACAGATCAGCAACAACATGAAACAGATCAGCAACAACATGAAACAGATCAGCAACAACATGAAACAGATCAGCAACAACATGAAACAGATCAGCAACAACATGAAACAGATCAGCAACAACATGAAACAGATCAGCAACAACATGAAACAGATCAGCAACAACATGAAACAGATCAGCAACAACATGAAACAGATCAGCAACAACATGAAACAGATCAGCAACAACATGAAACAGATCAGCAACAACATGAAACAGATCAGCAACAACATGAAACAGATCAGCAACAACATGAAACAGATCAGCAACAACATGAAACAGATCAGCAACAACATGAAACAGATCAGCAACAACATGAAACAGATCAGCAACAACATGAAACAGATCAGCAACAACATGAAACAGATCAGCAGCAACATGAAACGATCAGCAACAACATGAAACCGATCAGCAACAACATGAAACAGATCAGCAACAACATGAAACCGATCAGCAGCAACATGAAGTGACACAATGAATATCCATCCATCCATCCATCCAATATTTTCTGCTTGTTCCAAAGTCTGGCCGGCTGGCCTGGGAACGCCTTGGGATTCCCCCAGAGGAGCTGCTCCAAGTGGCTGGGGAGAGGGAAGTCTGGGCCTCCCTACTTAGGCTGCTACCCCCGCGACCCGACCCCAGATAAGCGGACGAAAATGGATGGATGGATGGATGGATGTTCCAAAGTCGGGTTGCGGGGGGCAGGAGCTTGAGCAGGGAAGCTTAGACATCTCTTTTCAAAGCCACCTCTTCCAGCTCTTCTGGGAGAATTCCAAGGTGTTCCCAGGCCAACTGAGAGACATAGTCTCTCCAGCGTGTCCTGGGTCTTCCTCGGGGTTTCCTCCCAGACAGACATGCCCAAAGCACGTCCTTACGGAGGTGTCCAGGGGTCATCCTTACCAGATGCCCGAACCATCTCAACTGGCTCCTCTCGATGTGGAGGAGCAGCAGTTCTACTCTGGGTCTATCCTGGATAGCCAAACTTCACACACCCTCTAGATGACTATCACTCAGTCTGTGTCACACTCCTTCTCCTTCCAGTTGAAGCTATGTTGATCAATCACATTTTGTCACGTGTACACAATTAGCCAATAGCGTGCCTAATGGACTCTTCAAGACATGCCCACAACAGACAGGAACAAGTTTGTGAATTTTGTTAGCTTACTAACAAAATCAACTTGTATTTTTACAAACGGTTGTTGTTGTATGTTTCCAAAGTTAACAAAAAGGCTAATCTACGGTAAAACAAAAACAAAACAAAACAAATCTACTGGTTGTTTTTGGTTGTTTTGATAGTTGAGGAATAAAATAATAATAATAATAATAATAATAATAATAATAATATATATAATAATAATAATAATAATAATAATAATAATAATAATAATAAATATATA
>JBBPBX010057146.1:0-10821 GCA_038048925.1 Garcialebias charrua | reverse complement strand
GTTAAGTTAAGTATGGGTGGAGCTTGTCAGGTGGATGATTGGTGGCCATCTTGGAGCTGCAGCAGGTGCCACTCTTACAGTACCCCCCCCCCCCTCAAGGGGCGCCTCCAGAAGCCTCGATGCACTTCTCCCGGTGAGCCCTGAAGAAGGTGGTGATCAGACTGGCGTCCAGGATGAAGGAGCGAGGAATCCACGGCCGCTCCTCAGGGCCGTATCCCTCCCAGTCCACAAGATACTGGAAACCCCTCCCACAACGGCACACATCCAAAATGGAACGGACGGCGAAAGCCGGATGGTTGTCGATGAGACGGGCAGGCGGAGGGAGGCTGGCAGGTGGGCACAAAGGACTCTCAGCAACGGGCTTGACCTGGGACACGTGAAACGGCGGATGAATCCTCATGGAAGCGGGTAGCTGAAGATGCACCGCAGAAGGGTTGATGATCCCGAGTATAGTGAAATGCCCGATGAATCGAGGTGCCAACATCCTCGGGGTGTCCTTCAGGGTGATGTTCCTGGTGGAAAGCCAAACCTTCTGATTCACCTGATATGAGGGCACAGAAGATCGGTGGTGGTCCGCAATCCTCTTATTTTGGGCGGCCATGCAGAGAAGTGCTGACTTAGCCTGGTGCCAGATACGCCGACAGCGTCAGAAATGGTGTTGCACTGACAGCACCGATATGTCCGACTCCTGACTGGGGAACAAAGGGGGCAAATATCCCAGCGAAGCTTCAAAAGGTGTCATACCTGTTGCCGCAGAAGTATGGGCATTGTGGGCATACTCCACCCAGACCAGATGTTGACTCCAGGCAGATGGATTGTCCTCAATGAGGCATCGAAGGGTGGCCTCGAGTTCCTGGTTGCACCATTCAGCCTGACCGTTGGACTGCAGGTAATAGCCATAGGTGAGACTGGTCTATGCCCCCAAGGCATCACAAAAACGGCGCCACACCTGAGAGACGATCTGGAGTCCCCTCTCTGACACCACGTCGGAAGGGACACCATGAATACGAAAACGTGCTGTACAAAGAGATGAGCAGTCTCCATAGCAGAAGGCAACTTAGGAAGAGGCATGAAATGGGCTGCTTTAAAAAAAACTGTCAATGACAGTGAGAATGGTGGCGTTACCCTCAGATGGAGGCAGGTCGGTGACAAAATCAACAGTGATGTGGGACCATGGAGGACTGGGCGTGGGTAACGGTTGGAGAAGACCTGCAGGGGGTTGGATACCAGTCTTGTTCCTGGCACATGTGGGACAAGCTGCAACAAAGTCTTTGACGTGTTGGGACAAAGTGGGCCACCAGAAGTGGGTCTTGGTTAACGACAACATACGTGTAATACCTGGGTGACAAGAGAGCTTGTTCGTATGTACCCATTCGAGTACCTTGGACCTCATGGCGGTGGGAATGAAGAGCGTACCAGGAGGTCCTGTGCTAGGGTCTGGTTCCGTACGATGTGCTTCACGAACCTCCTGGGCAATGGGCCAGGTGAGTGCCCCAACGATGCAAGCCGGGTGTAAGATGTTCTCTTCAACCTCTGGAGCATCTGGAGGAGAAAACTGGCGAGACAAAGCATTGGGCTTAACATTCTTAGAACCCGGTCGGAAAGTCAGTGTGTAGTTGAATCTATTGAAAAACAGTGACCAGCGTGCCTGCCTGGGATTTAGGCGTTTAGCATCTCTGAGATACGTGAGGTTCTTATGGTCAGTCCAAATGAGAAAAGGTAGCTCCGTGCCCTCAAGCCAGTGATACCACTCCTCTAGTGCCAGTTTTATAGCAAGTAGTTCTCTGTTGCCCACATCATAATTCAGTTCAGCTGGAGACAGACGGCGAGAGAAAAATGCACATGAGTGCACATTGTTGTCCAAAGGTGATCTCTGCGACAAAACAGCTCCAACCCCAGTGTCAGAAGCATCCACCTCAAGGATAAACTGATGAGTGATGTCTGGGTGACAGAGGATGGGTGTGGAAGAAAAAAGCTGTTTGAGCTTACCGAAAGCAGAGTTGGCTTCCGGGGTCCATCTGAAATTTCTGTTGGTGGATGTGAGTTGAGATAGAGGTGCCACGATGCGACTGTAGTCCTTAATAAAGCGTCTGTAGAAGTTTGCAAAACCCAAGAACCGTTGCAGTTGCTTCCTGGTCTCAGGGATCGGCCACTCCACCACTGCCTTAGTCTTCTCGGGGTGTGCCCTGTAGTGTCCCTCTCCAAAGATAAAACCCAAAAAAGCAACAGAAGAATTGTGAAAAGCACATTTTTCACCTTTTACAAAAAGTTGGTTCTCATACAGTTTTTGGAGCACCGTCCAAACATGTGTGACGTGTTCATCCTCATTCAAGATTCAAGATTCAAGAGCTTTTATTAACATTGCACCAGTTTTTACCAATACAGCGTGATTATGTATGCAGAGTCATCCTGAAGATGGAATGAGTGTGTAAAGCTGCTGCTTATTCAGAACACATGACATGTTCTTCAGCGCGGCCTCTCTCATCCGTTTCGGGATGAAGGTCAAAGGTGTGAAAAAAAGGAAAGTACCATGAGGGTCACAGCGTTGGTATTAAAAAAAATGTATCACATTTTGTCTGCCAAGACACCGCATGACACAGTAAAAACTATACCAAGAAGCACATTTAGACAGTTACATGTTGCATGTTGAGACTGAGGCAGGGAGGTTTCTGTCCATGAGACATTCCAGAACGCTCATAGAAAAGTTCTCCGGGGGGGGGGGGGTGGCAGACAAGACAAGAGCAGCTGTTTTGCCCACAGTAAAGCACATCTCAGGAGAAATTAGATATCCAGCCTTTTTCAAGGCTGTTTCCAAGGGAGTCAGATAAGAATTGACAAATATTTTCACTTTCAGGCTCACATTGTAATTTCTGTAGCCTTCAGTCTGTAAGGGCGACTCTGTTCCGATCCAATTCTGGACTTTTTCCACTGATCCAAGCACTGACCACAGATGTTGACCACAGCGTCCAGAGTCCCAATCCGAGGGTGATCTGTTCACCCTCTGGATAAGCTCGCAAACAGCTGATTCCTCGAGGTCACCGCGCAGACCAGACGTCGGGTGCTCCAGGCATTAAGTCCTGCTGAAGTCTCCCTTATTTTGCGATAGGCCAGTGCTCCACAAACGCCAAAAAGCAAAGCGCTGCCATCATAATCCAATATAATCCAGATTCTTCACCTCCACAGAGCACAGCACAGAGAGCGAGACGCACACCATCCACACCCACAGGAATCCATGGCGTATCCTCTTCGTCACTCTGTGAGGGTGGACCGGCTCCCCTTTGCCATTCCTTCTGTAGAAATCTTGTTTGTGGAATTGAATGCCCAAACCTCCAATCCATCTTAATTTGCGTTCGAGGTGCCCAGCTGAGGAGCTACAGGCAGTGTGTGTGTGGGGGGGGGGGAGGACGAGAGAGGAAAGGACTAGCGACTGCCTCCGTCGAGAGCCAAGGTTGAAAAAATAAATAAATAAATGAGAATATCATCCAAGTAAGCAAACACAAACTCACCAATAAAGTCTCTCAAAACATCACTGACTGGTGCTTGAAACATTGCAGGATCATTGGTAAGGCCAAAAGGCATGACGAGATTGTTATGCATCCTGAGGGTTTTAGAAGTTCAAACATCCATGTTTTTATTTATCTTGGTTACAACTTGCTACAGCCTGCTGGTTCAATGAAGAACTCACCTTTTTTTTACTCAGCCTGCTTCACTCAGGCTTGATTAGGCAGAGCTGCTGTTCACCTGCAGGTCCTACCTATAAATCTGACATGCTATGTTTTGTGCAATGTGGAGACTCGTACCAAGAGAGGCTTGTTGAACGAGTGGAGGTTTATTGAAGTCTACTGGAAGGTGTGAAATTCAGCTGAGGTTCACTGGAACTGCTGAGGTAACACTGTCAGATGCTGAAGGGAAGCGTCTGAGCAGCTGCCCAGGAGGGGGACAGCTAATGTGAACAGAGTGAGAGTCTGTTTCCATATTTTTTCTCTATTTATTTGATACTTTTGACTGTGTGGGTGTCGGTAGTTCAGTTATCGCTTTTCTGTTTATTCAGAGGGATTATTGGCCAGGTAGATTGTCGCCTGGGAAGACACGACAGTCCTGTATAGGATTGGGTCGGTCCAGGTGGCGTTTTGTTCTTTTCGGCCGCACCCACTTGTCCTATAATCATTTGAACTTTCTCTTTTTAATTTAATTTTGTTTCTTTAAGGACACTGAGCAGGAGAAAGCGCTCCAGACGGGTGGGAGAAGCCTGGGAGGACCCTGACCGCCTGGAGGCTCTTAGTTTTTGTTAATAAAATTTAATTTAAACCTTTTCTTGTATCCAGTGTCCTTTAAATGTGTCTTGGCCCTCATACGGTCGTAACAGAGATACTCAGAGAACAAAGAACAGAGATACATGGTTTGACTACTGTTGTTTAATCTGATTGTTGGAGATAAGGGGCAGATATAATAAGATTTATTCTTCTTTCTGCTACCTTTCATTTTTTTACATTTTGTACACTATCATTATGAGATTGTCTTGTATTGTTTCTTTTGTAAAAAAAAAATGAACAAATTTAATAAACAAATAATAAACATAAACAGAGATACTCAAAGTGTCCCAAGGGTGTCTTAAAAGCTGTTTTCCATTCATCGCCCTCTCGGATACGGACGAGGTGATAAGCATTACGTAGGTCCAATTTGGAAAAGATAGTGGCTGGTTGTAACTGCTCATGGACAGAGTCAAGAAGTGGTAAAGGATATTTGTTCTTTACAGTAATATTGTTCAATCCCCGATAGTCAATACAATGGCATAGAGTCTTATCTTTCTTAGCAACAAAAAAGAACTCTGCCCCCAGTGGAGAAGGAGAAGGGTGGATGATTCCTGAATCCAAAGACTCCTCGATGTAGGACTTCATGGACCCGCGTTCAGGGCCTGAGAGGTGATACAAATGGCTAGATGATAGAGGAGCTCCACGAAGAAGGTCGATGGCACAGTCATAGGGACGATGGGGAGGAAGAGAGAGAGCCTTCACTTTACTGAATACTGGAGGCAGATCATGATACTCGGGGGGAATGGTGGATAGATCAATGTTCTCAGTTTCTTGTACACTGGTTAAAGGGTTGGAGATGCCTGAGCGAAGGCAATTCTTCAAACACTTGTAGTTCCATTTCTCTATTCGGCCGAACTCCCAATTGATGTGGGGGTTATGGTTCTTTAACCAGGGAAACCCTAAAATCATTTGAGTGTTGGGTGAATCAAACACAAAGAAACTAACAAATTCATAGTGATTACCAGATGTGATTAAATGCAAGTCTTCAGTCTTAAAACGAATCTGTGCTAAAGTCTCCCCAGTTACTCCAGTAACAGAAACTGGGTCAATGTCCAGAACGGCGAGAGAAAATTTCTTGACTAAATCATGACTATTTAAATTCTGTTCAGCACCAGAGTCAATTAAGGCTGACACAGGAAAACGGTCTTGTTCAAACTGAATAACCGTGGGTAAAGTTAATCTACGCATGGAAGTGAAAGAGGAAGTGCCCACCAATAACTTCCGTTCTATTGGTGGGCGTTGTCGTTTCCCAAAAGCGGGCATGAAGCAACATAATGTCCCTCATTTCCACAATACATGCATAGGTTAGAATTCCTACGTCTTAGTCTTTCACTTGCTGTTAATTTTGTTCTGCCAATCTGCATGGGTTCAGGTGCAGGTAATGCTAGCTGAGATCCAGTAGATGGTGGTAGCGAGCTTCGGGAGTTGATACTGAAATTATTTTCCCCACCTGATGATGTAGAAAAGCCGGAAGTGTTGGGTCTCTGGTAGTTGTAGTCCCGTTCTCGGCGACGTTCCCGGAAGCGTTCGTCGAGGGAGATTGCCAAATTTATTAGCACGTCGAAGTTAGGAGGTTCGTCTCTTGCTGCAATCTGGTCCTTAACGTAATCAGAGAGAGAGTTCAAAAATGTACCTTGAAGTGCCCTGTCGTTCCAATCCGTTTAAGCCGCAAGAATACGGAAGTCCAGAGCGCGTTCAGAGATGGGTCGTCTGCCCTGACGTAATCCCAACAAACGCTTCTCTGCATTAGGTTGTTGTAACGGCCGGTCAAAAATCCTGCGGAACTTGTTAAGAAACAGGTCGAACGACACAAAATGTCCAAATCACGGTTATGGACGTAAGAAGATGCCCACTGGAGGGATTTACCTGAAAGCTGACTGTTGAGATAAGAGATTTTAGCGATGTCCGTGGAGTAGAGCTGAGGTGCCCCTTTGAAGGCGAGTTTGCACTGTAGGAGAAAACCTTCACATAATGCTGGGTCTCCTGAGAAAAGTTCAGATGGTTTAACCAGTAACTGTTGAGGAGAAGGAGAGTTATTGCTTGAACTGGTGCTGGGAGAGCTTGGATCTGAGGTGGCAGCAGGAGCTGTGGGAGGAGAAATAGCAAGTTTCTTCTTTATTGAATTAACCATACCTCCGAGTACTAGTAAATCTGATTGAGTCTTGAGTTGTTGACCAATTACTTGTTTTAACATCTCCTCTAATTGAGGTTTACTTGTGGCCTGCGAGGAGGAAGCTTGTGCGTTCATGGTCTCATTCTGGGTTTTGTTTTAGGCTGAAGCATTAACTGTTATGATTTCAAAAGGTAACCCAGTTGGCAGTGGTGGGCCTCCGACCGCTAGGTAGCGCTATTGCGCTAATCCGCTTGTAGCGTAGCTAAATAATCTGTTAGCTTTACAGCGGATTGACAAAGTTTTATAATTCATAAGCGGATTTATGCTATTTTTATTTAAAATGCAGTACCGCTAATAACTAATTATCTATCAGTAAAAACGAAATAACGTATTTACGAGCAGCGCCGGATGTGGTCCGTCACAAAAAAGCGTCCCCCTCAGTCTCTTGGTGTGTGCTCTCTCTATCAGTTAGCAGCCAGTGTGTTACTCTGGAGCCTTATTGCTTGTTTTCGAAGAGTCAGACGAAGACTTTTTAACATGGAGGGTGAACTTATGGATGTTTCTCAGGGCCTACGCGACGCGTCTGGATTTAAAAATAGAATTTCGCCACATTAGCACTCTTCAAAATGGCGTCCGCGACGGCCAAAGAAGCCAGGATTTTACAACAAAACACGGTAAAACAATTATTTCTTTGCTGAGAAAAAATATATTTCATAGCTGACGTTATAGCACAAGTTTTTCTGAGCTTGAGAGTTTCACGAAATGGTCAAATCTGCTGGATTTAAAAAAGTAGTTCACCATTAGGACTCTTCAAAATGGCGTCCGCAGGGCAGCAAACTTACATACTCAGGGAATCACAAGGAACTCAGGAGACAGAGGCAACAGGAGACAATGCCAGGACAATGATAAACACAGAGATACAGACTTATTTTTGATTTGATTTGATGTTCATTCATTCATTTTAAAAGAACAATACAAAACAGTTTCATCAGATACAAGGATGAATAGACTTTTAGCTGAATGGATGGATGGATAGACAGTTAGCTGGATGGATGATCTTTAACAAGTTCTAAAATCATTAAAATTTAACCTCAGCTTGTGCCTCTGACCCAACAGAACCTCCTTCAGCAGCAGAACCCTCTGTGGTTCTCTGCAGGACTTCATCAGTCTCTCTCCTGGTTCTGGAGGAGTTCTGACCCACTCTTCTTTCCATTGTTGCTTCAGTTCTTTGAGGTTTCTGCTCAGCTCTCTGAAGGTCCCACCTTCAGGTTCAGGTTCTGGACTCTGACTGGGCCGTTGATTTGATTTGATGTTTATTCATTCATTTTAAAAGAACAATACAAAACAGTTTCATCAGATACAAGAATACAAGTAGGATAAAATGAAAGGAGCAGAAAGAAGATGAAATCTTATTATATCTGCCCCTTATTTATTTCACAGTTTGTTCAACCAATGATAACCTTCAAACTACATCACAAAATGAATAACTCTACTTAATTTTTCTAACTGTAATACACAAACACACTAAGCTACATCATATATAGTTTTTGAGCAAGTCCTTTTCGACCTTTTTCTTAAATGTATACATTGGGCAGCACGGTGGCACAACTGGTAGAGCTGCTGCCTCTCAGCGAGAAGGTTGCCGGTTCAAATCCCGGTCCGGGGCCTTTCTGGGTGGAGTTTGCATGTTCTCCCCGTGCATGCGTGGGTTTCCTCCGGGTACTCCGGTTTCCTCCCACAGACCAAAAAACATGCTTGTTAGGCTGATTGGTGACTCTAAATTGACCCTAGGTGTGAGTGTGAGAGTGGATGGTTGTTTGGTGTGAGTGAGACAGGTCCCTCTTGTAAATGAGTCCCCGTGACTCAACGAGGCTAGCCTGTATAAATAAAGGTTGAATGAATGAATGAATGAATTGATTTTGCATTTTTAACATCACTCTCCAGAACATTCCACAATCCAACTCCCTGAATTGAGGTAGACCGTCCCTTTAAGCTGGTTCTGAATTGTGGTTTGATGAATATCTGTCCCTTTAAGATTGTAATAACTTTGTCTAAATTTCTTTGGATATTTAAAGGTAATGTGTTATTATGAGCCCTATACATAACTGATAAAATACTATATTCTACCAATTCCTGGAATTTCAATAAATTTAGCTGAAGAAACAAGGTGTTTGATGGGTGACTGAAATGTTTTCTGGTGATTACTCTTACAGCTCTCTTTTGTAAAATAAAAACAGGCTTTGTAATTGTTTTGCACGCTTTTCCCCAAACCTCAATACAATAGATTAAATGTGGAACAATGATTGTGTTATACAACATATACAGAGCTTTATCAATTAAAAAATCCCTGACTTTATATACAGGTACATGAACACACAGCATGACAATCACAAACACCTGGACAACAAAATGGAGGAGATAAGCAAGACAATTAACAGAGAGACCAGGGAGTGTAGGGATGGGGACCCATCACCTGAGAGCAACATGCTTACAACTGTTATCTTGAAGTTCTAGGGTGTAGAGAGCCACAGAAACGGTTATGGTAGGCCGGATTTGGCCCACGGGCCTTGAGTTTGACACATGCGATCTAGTGGTACTAAAAGTAACAAAAGAAGAAGAAAAAAAAAACAGCCAAATATGTCAGCAGTTTAGCTAACAGACTTTGGAATGGGTACATTTTGTCCTTGTGAAACCTGTTGAAGAGAACCAAACTAAATACTCTGAAACTCAAACAACTTACTGTATAACAGTTCATGCACCGCTAGTTGGCAGTGTAGTGCAAATATTGCATAACTTGCTGCTACCAATTGTTGAATTTAATTAGCGGATTAGAATTAGCTTCCCCTAATTTTCATAAGACATTAGTGCTTTTGAAATTGCGGACCTAAATAAATTAATTAGTGCTTTAGAAATAGCGGAACTAATTTTTGGATTAGCGTTGCCCACCACTGCCAGTTGGTAACGAGACCCAGAACGACACAAGGCGAAGAGATGCAAAAGTAACAGTGTTTATTATTTACAGTGGGAATAACAATTTACAAATGTACATGGGTCCTCTGGATTTCCTGGAAGATAAAAAGCAGACAGTCAGATGGGCTTGACCAGAAAGTTATTTCAGAATAATTTATCTTGTTTGTTTGATGTTTTCCTTACGGGTGAAAAGAGGAGGATGATTGTTCCAGAGAATCCCTAACTCCTTGAGATGAGTCCCAGAGGGCGAGAGAGACAGACAAGTGGCTGGAGGGCAAGGCACGATGAGCAGAGAGCTGGAACCAGGATCACGAGGACATGTGTAGGCATAAAATGCTTCAGCGAAGAGTAGAACTTGACTGCAGCCTTAAGTATAGGTGGAGCTTATCAGGTGGATGACCGTCAGCTGTGAATTATTGGCGGCCATCTTGGAGCTGCAGCAGCTGCCACTCTTACAATATTATAATTTTTAAGCCTATTTGCGCAGTTTCCGATAGTTTCCTCCAGTTTTCGGCAGTCAGTTTTTGGCAGTGCCCGACTGCCCGACAGTTTAGCCAGTTAGCTCCGGCTTCGACAGCCGGCTTCAGACGGACCGTGTCCGATCAGAGGTTCCTACGCTCGGATATATGATCTGGAGCTGAACTGCGGTTTTGCGGAGGGACGGATGGACAAAGGAAAACAACACTCTGGATTGCGTGAAGCAGCAGACAGCGAGCCGGACCGGAGTAGCAACGAGCTAACATTCTAACAAGCCTTGCAGTAGGATGGACGGGTGGATGCTAACTTCCCAACGGGGACACGGAGCCGACGGGTGGCGGAGCTCGCCTCGATGTCCGCCTGGCAGCTCAGATGTTGGATGGAGACCGAGCTAACATGCTAAAATGCAGAGAAACAGCTGCGGCAGCATTTTGGAGGAGCTAAAATGCTAACGCCGTGCTGCCTTTTGGTGGGGCTAACATGCTAACGCACGCAGTTTTTTGGATGGACACCATGGAGAAACGGCTCACAGTGAGTTATTCACTCTTTTCCCCTCATTATGTATGGAGTTAACATGCTAACAGTCCTTCCTGTAAACAGTTTGGACTACGTGAAGCTGCATGAAGCAGCAGAGCTCGGACGTGCAACGAGCTAACGTGCAAACAGACGGAGGCAGGCTTGACGAGCTCAAAGTAAGAAATTAACTTGTTATTACTGTACTGTATCTCTCCAAATGTACTGTATGTGTTTTTGGATAATTATGTAGGGTACTGTGTTAGGATAGGCAAAGTGATTGGTAACTTGGTAACTGTACATTACCGTACATGTACGTGTATAAGTGGCAGCTCTTGTGTATTCCAACTTACGGCATTTTTGTGTTACGAACAATGCGTAGGAAAGGAACTTGTTCGTAAGTAGCAGACCACCTGTATATATATATATATATAT